>VWZZ01002914.1:0-32735 GCA_013399095.1 Psophia crepitans
TCAGACCCTCTAGAACTTTCGAGCACCCTCTGGAGATGGCACTGGGCATGCACTCCACCACTGGGTGGAATGTGTGACTATGCCAAGAACTTACTGATTATGCAATGAGACAACACTATAAAAAGGCAAGCCCAGCTAAGACCAGGGGGAACGCTCCTCCCCCAGACCCGAAGTCATCGGACTGATGGGACACCACAGATCCATGGTGGATGCAATCTCTCTCTCTCTCTTTTCCACTCTTTTTCCTCTTTCTTCCCCCCCTTCTCTTGCACACTTGTTCTGGGCCAAATAAAGTGACTTGGCACTTGACTCCTTTTTGAGTCTTAATTCTGCTTCCAAGAACGTGAAGACCTGGTCACAATAAACCACCTGGCTGGGCCTCACTCAGGAGTTAAGCTCCGCCACCGCCAACTACCCAGAGTGATCTGAGGTCAGTTGGAACGCAAGGGGTTGGAACCTCTGTCAAATTAGTCAATTTAGCGGTGGATTGTGACAGGTACAGGCAAAAGGGAAACATGTGAAGTTCTTGAAATTAGAGAGAAATTCTGCCCCTGGAGTGAAGCAAGTCCATGCACTAGTACAGGCTGTGAAAATAATTATTCCTCTCTATTTCACATTGATGAGGCTGCTTCTGGAATATTTGTGTCCAGTTTTAGACTTCCCACTGCAGACAAACAGTACTGAGACCACTGAAAGGTCACAGAGCTGGTTAGGAGTCTGGGGGAGATAACATTTGAGGTGAGGGTAAGGGAACTGGGTTGGTTTGGCCCAGAAAGAAAAATGCTAAAAGCAAGTTAATTACAGCCTTTCTCTACATAAGATGGGGTCAGGTGGGGCATCTAAAGAAGATGGAGCCAGATTCTTCCCAGAGCTGCACAGCTAGAGGACCAGAGGTGAGAAACATGGTTTACAACAGGGCAAATTCTGACTGTATGTAAGGAAAATCCATGCACAATGAAGGTGGTTAAGCACAGGTAGAGGTTGCCCAGCGAGGCTGTAGCACCTCCATCCATGGAGACCCCCAAAACTCAATGGGACGGAGCCGTGAGCAGTTTGATGTAATTGTGATATTAACTTGGATTTTGAGTCAGCTTTGCTGACCTCCGGAGGCCCCTTTCAACCTAAATTTTTGTGTGATCTTGTTGACTTAACGGTAATATGTGTGCATGACATACATTACAACCCAATACTCTAACCAAGGAATGTGAGCAAAGGGTTGCTCCTGATGATCAGGCTCTAGGGCAGCTTACTACTGTAGTTAGGATCTGCTCCAGAAATGCTACACCATGGTGTGGGGCAAGGGCAGACAGGGGAGTCCAACATACATAAAGCTCTGGGTAGTCACTCAAATAGACTTTGATTTGCTTGCTCTCACTAGTTATGGGGTTGAAGTAAAGCCTCTGTGAGACATCAGACACTGCCAGATACAGCTTTCTCTGAAACACCTGGAAACAGTCAAAATATCTTTTGCTTATTAATATTACAAAACTTTTGAACACCAATCTTTTTTTCTGACGTGTGCTTTACCAATCCCTAAGTAAAGGGGGGGGCGGGAGGACGACGAATGTCAATTACTTAATGTATCTGCACTAATTAGTGACAAAAGGCTACCTTTAGACCTCCCTTGCCAAGGAGTTTCTGGAAGGTTTTTTTTCTGTTTGTTTTTAAGTACTTGGAAAAATAGACACTTTATTATGGTTTACTTATTTTCCAATGTAGCTACCTGGTTGTTAGATTATACACTAGCTTGATGCACCTTTCGAACATAAAGAACTGTGAGCAAAGTGAGTATAGTTTTGATTGTGAAACAAAGATAGTTCAAAACTATAAACCAAATCCTGTGGTACAACATGCCTTTAATACTGTGAACTTCAACAAATTATTTAAATAGCTTACGTCTTCATTGCATAATGATTAACAAAAATGCTATATTTATAAGTTTCAAAGTGAGAAAGAGAATATTTTAAGTTTGAAGGTTTGAGAAATAAACAACTAGTAAAGTTCAGGTCATAATGAAGTAGGTCACCAAATCAAAACACTGTATATGACAAAGATGTCATGACCTTTAAAGTCATTAAATCTCATTTCTTGCTGTTTGAGATTGAGATGAGAAACCCAAGCTGAAATAAACTAACGAGCTTTGAAAGTTTCTCTGGAGGCTTAATGAACTCAAGGAGAGGAAAGGACATTTCACAATTTTTATAGCTCAAATATTAAAGTTTATATTTCATACAGTTACTCTTTTAACCAGAAAGCCCTATAAAGAATCCCAATGCACAGCAGAATTGTAATTCTATTATATAGATAACCTCAAATAGTATCATTTCAATGATAAATGGGCACTTCAGCAGACTAGCCATTCTAGAGAACCTCCTCATGAAGAACACGGATGCTACAGAATACTTATCTGAATTCCTTCTTTAGGGTTGTCTTCCCATCCCAGACCCTCAGCTGTCCCCAGTGTGGATGGACTCTGTATTAGCCACTCCACCAGAACTCTAGATGGAGCTCGGATTGTTCTCCATGTTTAGGGCTAAGACATAGGATGTTTAGAAAAGAAGTTGCCAACAATTGCTTTTCCATTTCTTGCAGCTTTGATCTTATGTCTTCCCAGCTCACAGAAACGTGATCAATATTACCAGAATAGTCATCTTCCCAGTCCTTTATCTGCCCTGAGCTTCCAGGCAAGCATCAGACCTTGCCTCCTTTTCAACTGCTGTGTCCTGCTTAAAACAACCTAAGGTGGATCCAGCGTATACTCAAAACTACTTTTCATCCCCCTGAACACCTCCAGTGTTGGAGTTTTCCAGCAGTCTCTGGATGTAAGAGGGAGAGAGGTGTCTAAACAAAGGTTACAGTAGGAAAGGCCTATTGCAGTACTGGACTTGCAGCTTTTTATTATGGTTGGATCTTTCCATCTTCAAAATCTATTTAATCAATACGCAAAATGATTCTGTTTGATTTCAGATGATTTGCGATAATGTTCATAAAAATGAAAGCATTGGGATGGCTTTTTGCATTCACTGTAGCTGATTTCTGATAATGGCACACTTTTTTCGTGTTAGAAATTAGATGATAAACTTGTTCTGTTGTTAGTAGACTAACAAATGCAATAGAGAAGATGTATTGACTGCTGACATTTTCAGCAAGACTAATGCTTTTACTCTGCCTCTTTTGTTGCTTTTACCTTTATCATCACGGCAATACTTATTCTTGCTTGTAACAGCCATATTTGTTCCATATTCATAGAGTCATAGAATTGTTTAGGTTAGAAAAGACCTTCAAGATCACAGACTCCAACCATAAACCTAGCACTGCCCAAAACCATGTCCCTAAGTGTCATGTCTACATGACTTTTAAATACCTCTAGGGACGGTGATTCAACCACTTCCTTGGGAAGCCTGTTCCAAAGCTTGACAGCCCTTTTGGTGAAGAATGTTTTCCTAATATCCAATCTAAACCTCCAGTGGCACAACCTGAAGCTTTTTCCTCCTCTTCTATCACTTGCTACTTGGGAAAAGACACCAACACCCACCTCACTACAACCTCCTCTCAGGCAGTTGTAGAGGGTGACAAGATCTCCCCTAAGCCTCCTCTTCTCCAGACTACACAACCCATTTCCTCAGCCACTTCTTATAAGACTTGTTCTCTAGACCCTAGACTCCATTACCTTTGGTCTTGCCTCTGTTGTGCAAATAGTGTAAGAGCTTTAAAATTGTATTCAGCTTCTTCCAACTCTGATTGCAGCATTTCTTCAACCTTTGCTCTTCTTTTAGCACATCTGATGGTAATGCTCCTGTATGTAACTTCTGCTGTTACCCTTTCCTATGTCTCCATCAATCTGATCTCATGTTTTTGTCAAACACCACATCTGCAGAAAATTAAAAGAGTGGCAAAGAGGTGGGAGAATTTTCCGTGCTTCACTTTGTTTCCTAATTTGAGTACCCTGTGCCTAGAGCAAATATTACATAATTTTTAAAGTGGAAAATAGAAAAGCAGGTAGAAGCAACTCCAGTCACCTTTGCTTT
The DNA here is from genome assembly GCA_013399095.1 of Psophia crepitans. NCBI lineage: Eukaryota > Metazoa > Chordata > Aves > Gruiformes > Psophiidae > Psophia > Psophia crepitans. The sequence continues at coordinate 4,029 of VWZZ01002914.1, forward strand.
TTCTTAGACATATATGTATGATTTCAGTTTTCACTTCAGAATTTTAGAAAGTTATTTTAATATTGTTATGAAAATTCAGTTTTTTAAGTTTTTTGAAAAAGTTATTTCTTATGGTCAATCCAAAACTTTTCAGAAACATTTCAAGAAACTTTAGTTTTAAGGGTGTGTCTTTAATTCCTACTGGCATAATTTCTTATTTGTAACTGCATGACAGAATTATGAAGTTGAGCAGTCATATATGACAACGAAATTCAGCCCTTAATGTTCAATTAAAATGAAAAAGCAAGTTAAAATTAAACATGTTCAGCTATTTCTGCTTCGTGCTTTCTATTTATGCCCAGACAAACTCTGCAGGACTAATGGTGTTGAACAGATATAAATAAGAACAACAATTGGTCCAATATCTTTAATTATTATTTGTCACCTTTTCCTAAACACCTGTCATGATGCTAGGAAATGTGAATTAAGTGAGAAGAACAGTCTGTAAGGTTCCTGTCTGTTACAGGTCTAGTTAGCCTTTGTAGTAATTTTATACCACAAGGGAAAAAAAAAAAAAGGAATAACATGCTTGTAAGCCATTGCTCATAAAATAAAGATCTTCTGTGTCACAGATTTGCGCCAAAGAGCTCAGCTTTATCATTGCTGAAACAGTATTTTAAAAATATAGCTCATATAAAATAGGTTTATGAGGGCAAATTTTGCTTATAATGTGATTTCACCAGAACTGAAGTTAATTGAATCTGAGAAGTGCCAGACACCACTAAATATAGGCAAGACAAAGCATTGAGGGCTTCTCAAGCTAAAAATCAGCCTGAAGTTTCAACGAATACAGTTTATAAATACAGGCATTTTACCTTGCAATATAAAAAACACCAAGGTAAAGCAGAAGTATGCTTTGATCAGCAGCTAACTTAAAGATTTTATAGGCACCCATTGCATTACACTTTAAATCATGAAAACAATATTGCTATCTATTGCTTAGAGAATGCCATGGGAAAGAATAGTTAATAACTAGTATAATAAAAAAAAAAACCTAATACCAAAACAAAAAGCAGGATTATTAAGCATTGCAGAAGTCTCTGAATCTTATAGGTCTATAAAACAGACTTTCAGTGGTTTTGAGTTGTGATTTTTCAACATATCAGTTGAAATTTTTTGCATCCTGCAGGATTAAACTACTGGGGAAAATAAGGCCAGTCAGACTCTGCAGAAATCATTTTTCTCCCATTATTGACTTTTACCTTCCAAATGAGGTTGTATGAAGGTACCTACACATTAATTAAAAGTTACCACAACCAAGGAGTATTGCACTGGATAAAACATCATGCCCCTTCCTCTATTTTGCATCGGTTTGTCACTCACACATTTGTGCTACCTGCTCTTTATAACAGGTAGGAGTGGATATGAGAGTTGAATAAGCCAGCAAGAGTTAACATAATTTTTACAGTGATGGAAGATTTCAATTTGTATGGATGGATTATGTGTGGGTTTGATTCCCTATTATTAAAATACATATTTTACAGAAGGAAGTATTCAGCACATACAGCATTTTTCTGTCTTAAAAAATAAATAACTTTATAGGAAGGAAGATATAAAGTTACTAGGAAACAGTCTAATTCAATTTACATAGTCTATGTTCCTCATAGAACCGTATTTTCCAGCAGAACCATATTACATAGGTTAACAACCTAAGTGTCAGATAGCATCTGAATCTCAGCGGGCATTGTTAGAAACCTGCCAAGTCAGTCTCTGTGAGTCATTTTCACGACTATGGCTGGAATGGGTCAGAATCTTTGAGAGGCAAAAAAGTTTCTGGCTTATCTGAAAAATGCCCTGATCTTTTGTCAAGTCTCAGAGAAAATGATTACAATAAGGTAAGACACATTGCAAACCCCTACAGATAGATAAAAGTGATTAAAAAACACTTGAAAGCATTTTTCTAACTCTAGTTATTCACAAGAGCTCAGACCTTCAATTCACATAAATCTGATTACTATCGTGCCTTTCTGTATTTTCAGCCTTGACCTAATTTTAGCAGAACCTGACTCATTTTGCAGGGAGCAAGCTAACAGCAGTTCTTCCTCCCATCTTCTGGAAATGGATTGCTCTCATTCCTACATACATAGGCTAGGGACCTAACCATTACAATATTTATTAAGTAACGTGGTCATCTATGAAAACCCCTGTAAGAACACACCTAAAGAGGAAGGAATGTTTTGTTTTGCTTAAATCAGATACATATCTACATAAAGGCAAGAGAAAAAGACCATCTTGCTGTGCAAAGACCACATGAAGAGGGTTATATTTATTGCTGAAACAAATGATTCACGCAATTTTAGTATATGTTAGCAATATGGCAATAGTAATCTAGTGATGAGAGAAGAAATGTGAGGGCACCTAACCTTGGTTCTCATCATTCATGACCTAATCAGACAAATTCTTGCCCTTGCCTATATCCTTGAATCCTGACTGAATGGTTCAGCTAGTTCTGTGCTTGCACAGCTATTTGCAGCTGGTTACTCAATGATACATGAGTCTAGAGGAGGCACAGGAGGAAGAGCGGTTGTACATTTTGAATCTGACCTCATATATAATAAAAGCTTGTTACAAGGGGGGAAAAAAATCACTCAAGTGTATCCACTTAGTACAAGTACAGTTAATATACAGAAACCATGACGGTCTGCAGACCTACAGAAGCATTTGGCCAAGGACTTCCTCTCAGAGATAACTGAGCTGAAAAGGAACTTTCCTAAATTTGTGATGCTCAGGGACTTTTGAATCCAGGCAGATTACACATTTGGTATTTTCTCTATAGTGACAGTAAAACTCTGTCAAGTATTCCCTAGGAAACTTTGACAGCTGGGAGGATATTTGACCTAACCTGAGAGGCTTTAATCTAGTAATATCATAAGACCTAATCCTGTTAACATTGTTGTTTAAATCCTATGACAGATGACTACCACACATAAAAGCTGTGATACTGCCTCTAAAGGGTGAGGATGACTTTGAATACAAACCTTTAACTCTGTTTGTGTAGGAAGACAGAGAATACTGATAGTTCAGTCATTCCCTTCTCTGTAGCAGACAAAAACTACAGGGTCTTGATAAGGTACTACTCTGCAACAAAACTGTCATATCAGTGCGAGGTCCTATATGTGGGTCAGTGCAATCCCAAGCGCAACTACAGACTGAGTGGAGAGTGGATCGAGAGCAACCCCGAGGAGAAGGACCTGGGGGTGCTGGTTGATGAAAAGCTCAACATGAGCTGGCTGTGTGCGCTGGCAGCCCAGAAAACCAGCAGTGTCCTGGGCTGCATCAAAAACAGTGTGGCCAGCAGGTCAAGGGAGGTGATTCTCCCCCTCTACTCTGCTCTGATGAGACTCCACCTGGAGTACTGCGTCCAGCTCTGGGGTCCCCAGTACAGGAAAGACATGGAGGTGCTGGAGCAAGTCCAGAGGAGGGCCACCAAGCTGATCAGAGGGCTGGAGCACCTCTCCTACAAGGACAGGCTGAGAGAACAGAAGCCTCTGGGGAGACATAATTGTGACCTTCCAGTACCTAAAGAGGCCTACAGGAAAGACAAAGTGAGGCTGTTTGTCAGGGAGTGTAGTGACAGGACAATGGTTTGACGTTGTGATGTGACAGGGGAATGGGTTTAAACTAAAGGCGGGGAGATTTAGATTAGATATTAGGAAGAAATTCTTTACTGTGAGGGTGGGGAGGCACTGGAACAGGTTGCCCAGAGAGGCTGTGGAGGTCACATCTCTGGAAATGTTTAAGACCAGGTTAGATAAGGCTTTGGGCAACTTGGTCTAGCGGAGGGTGTCCCTGCCAGTGACTGGGGGTTGGAACTAGATGATCTTTGAGGTCCCTTCCCACCCAAAACATTCTATGATTCTATGATTCTATAATATATCAATATGGAGTAAACACCTGTAAATCTCAACAGGTTTTGTAGAAATATCTTCTCCACTTAAAACAATTTAAGGATTAGATTGTGGAGTCTACCTTGGTAGATTGCCAACGGCTGGCAATCATTCCAAAGTATCTTCGGTATATAACACATATTTTACTATTCAAAAACCCAACATAAACTTGCCAGTGAAATAAATGAAAATGGCATTAGTGACGTTAGCCATCTGGGCACATTCTGCATTACTTTGCCGAATTTCTTTGTGAAGTACTCTTAGAAGTGTTTGTGGAGGATCAGTAATGGCTTCCTGCTTTGACGCCTGAAAACATTCTTTTGCGCATCAATTAACCTTCTCATTGTTGCATGGCAGTAATTTGAAATGGACTCTCCATTCCCACGTCTGGGAACTGACAACATATAGCTGATAATTCAGTAATCAAGCATAATAACCTCATGGTGAGTGAATACCCATGGTTTTTCAAGCAACCACACAGACCAAAACATGAAGATGAATCATCTCAGCAAGTTTTACGTAACCTCTAAAATGCCTTGTTAAAGCTAGGAAGCATGCAGGTGAATAGAAATACACTGGAAAAATTGCTATCCAAGAACAACTGGACTAAAGACAACTCTTCACTCGTTAAAAATCATGGCCACTTGAGGATTTTGTTTTAAAGTAACAGAAACTAATGGAATACTCTTTTTTGGGGGGAACATAGGTAAGGCTTTGATAAACTTCAAGTGTGAACATCACTTATTTTCTGATCAGACTTTTTCTAGACATAAATAATTTTGGAACCTTAATATTCCCTTAAAAAAAGAGTCAAAACATTATGTTCAAACCTTTGTCAATTTCATGAAAAAACAAGTTCCCATCTTTCTCCATAGTTTTTCTTTATCATACACTTCAGCTAGTTTGCAGCTCAGTGAAAGTACCTAAAAATTTGCTGCTGATGACCAAACCTGGTCCCAATGTTTCTTCATTTCCAGTTCCTAAATCTCAATGCCACTGATCCTGTTATCTCTCTTAAATAATCCAGGTTAATGTACTATTACTTTTCTGATGACTAAGATGATTTTCCAAATTCACTAAGATGCTGGTCAGAGAAGCTTTGGAAAATTGCTTTTAACTCAGATAATCTCTTATCCTGCATGACTATCAGCCTCTTAAAGTACATAGCAGCTTCTAAATGTAAAGGTTATGCAGTCATTTGCTGTCCCTTTAAGCAAATGCCCTGGTTTTGCTTCAGAAGTGAACAGCAGGGAAGATGCTGACTGCCATTTGCTACCTGTACCTTGCACAGTCTGCTCATCAAACAAGAGATGGAAGTAAAGGATGCCGAAGAGGGCAAATCCAACACACACAGGTTTATTATTTCCAATGCTATCTTCAAGCTACTTCCCAACACGCTAGTAAGAGGTGAGGTGAATGCCATACACGAGTCCTCCTCAATGGCGTATAGAGGACACTGAGCTCAGTATCACTTTTACACTCAGACTTGCATCCTGGGTCACAGGATAGACTTTGACAGATGACGGGACCACAGAGCAGGGTCAGAACATGCAACACACTGAAGGGCTTCTCTAAAAGCTTTCCAGATCACAGATGGAAGAATAAGATTATAACAAATGTTAACTATATCTTCTTTAATTTCTGTGTGAGCTGAATAACCTGAAGTACTCAGATGTGTTAGCAAACTACTGAGTACTAAGCCTCTAGTTAAATGGAGGTCACCTCTTTAAATCTCTGCATACAAAATATGCTTTGTCAGACATGCCAATAATTCAAATCCCTTAACTGCAGTAAGCTTAGGTTTATTTCAAATGCAAGAATGAAAAAACAAAAATTGATTTTTCTGGACATTAGCATTAAAGGGTAGTCAAAGAATGAAATTCGTTTGAAGTTCGTGTGAATAACAATTACAGCACCAAGTTTAATCTTTTTTTAAGCCCATTTACATGGAAAATGAATTTATAACAAGCTGTTAAATCCCACAGGATATAATAAATTATTGCTTTCTCTACAGTTTTGGATGTTTTTGCACCCTTCATTGCCTTCCATTTATAAAACCCCTAATGCAAAGCCCTTAATAAGTTACAGAAAGTGTAATTCTATGAAAAAAATATATATTAAGTGGTGTGCCTTACATGGATATCAAAGGAAAACATTTTTGTCAAAAGTTGTCTTCTTCTTTTAGAAAAAGAACAAAGAATAGTCCTCATAATTCATGGAAATGTTCCCTCGAAGTATGGTCTCCTTTTTGCCATCCAAATGGATGCTGAGATCAAAAGGTGAGTTGCATGCATTACGGGCAGATGTTGAGTCGGCAGCTCTCATTTAGTCTAACAAAGACGTATTCATGAGCATGGGATGAAAAGACCATTTTGCACATGCTTACGATTGGCGGTGGTGGAGAGTTCTCCACATAAATAAGGACTTCCCCTCAGGCTGCGTGGCAAACAGCTGGACCTGTAAAAAAAAAATTATGAAAATCTTCACAAGATGCTGGGACATTACCCTGAACGAAGGTTTCTGCAGAAAACTGCCTTTCACCCCTTGCTTTCTGTTTAATTAGCCCTACTGAGATGCAGAGTACATTAACCCAGGCAGAGCACAGTGTTAATGTGCTGCCTTGTGATAGGCAGGCATAGGACTGAGGAGAGAAAAAGTTTCCCTTTTCTCCCTAAAACTAAGTTCTCTGAGTTATTCATGTTGCACCATGAATTATAACTAGGGATTACCAAGAAAAGTAATGGACTCAGAGGAAGAGTGAAATCTTCTGGGAAAGGCAGGGACAGAAGCATTGCCCCTTTCCCTAAATCTGAAAGGTTATTTAAAGGGGAAAAGGGTGACTGTGCAGTTGATTTCATTGAAAGAGCATATTTATGCTTTTTTTCTTTTTCTACTTCTATTTGTGCTTGAAAATGCTGATTTACAGACATCTGTTAAACCAGGAGATGCTTGTTTATCTATATATGGCAGCTATAAGGAGCACAGCAGGTCAGAGCCCCATTCTGCTAAGCACTATTTAAACAGATAGCAAACGACATTCCCCTCCCTGAAGTTGTTAGAGTCCAAAATAAATGTTAATAGAATAACCTTCTAAACACAATTTATGCACACCAACTCAAAGCATTCTATTTTAAGAGAGACATATGGGAAGAAGATTGCTAATAAGGTTACATCTACACAGAAGGTTGCAGGAAGAAATGCATTTTCCCGCTGATGCTCTCAGCTGGATTTTAGCCAGCTCCAGCCTGGAGTAACCAGGCTATATCAGCCTGGCACTGTGGTGGTGGTAAAATCCTTCAACTCTTACCAAGATTTGTTGGCTCTGAAGCTGTCAGGTTTGTACAATGCAACGACTAGAGCAAGGCCACTGAGACCATCAAAAAGGACTGAGAGAGGAGCTATGCATGCAAAGGTAGATAATAAGAAACGGGTTACCTCAATATTGTTTTAATAGGAATATTCTTAATGATGCAAGTACCATGAACCTTGCAACTGCGTGCCTCAAAGCTGCATAGTCTTGTCTTCTTGATTCTCTTTAGTTGAAAGACAATATTCCTCTGTAGGCAAGGGTTCAGAAGAGGACATCAAAATAGTCATCTCTCATCTGGCTTATTTGAGTTGTGGTTTTAGACTAGGATCTGTCTTTGCATTTACTGTATTAGGACTAGATGCACACAAAGTGTATAAGTATCAGAATAACTAGGCTTGGGATTGTGCAGCAACCATGCTGCTTTTATTATTTTTTTTTTCCCTAGGAGATATGCAAATGGATACAATGGGCATTAAGGACAAGTTGCAGTGTCTCAGCTCTCCATTACTGTTTTTTCTCCTTCAATTTCGATTACAGAAAAAACAACCCAAAAAAAAGCATGTTCAACATGTAGAATGAAGCAATTGGACTCACTACAGGTGACGGTGTCCTGCGGAGATCAAACACTCAAGAAATTTACTACAAAGAAATTTGTTCCCATGAGGTCAGTAGTGCAATAACATCATATGATTATTATTGAGATACGTATTGAACTGAAATCTAGGCTACACTGAGGTATCTTTGCTTAATTAAAATCTTATTTGAATAGCCTAACATCAAAGCTAATACCAGACTTTCAGTCAGCTGAATTTGCATTCTTCTTAGGTTAGGGGAGAACAAGGAGGAAGGCTGGGGTGGGGAAGGGAGAACACAGTGGAAAAAAAAGAAATTAATAATTGTTATAGAAAAGGAAGTCAGTGTATACAGATTAGATACTGTCTCTGCTCTTCTCTCACTCCTGGAAAGTAGGTGCCTTCATGTACCGACAGAAATGGAGGGACAACCTTGACTGAAAGTATAGAGGAAGCTGGAAAGGAAAGCACAAGAAGATGGATTGTCCATCTTTCCCAGGTTCCTCCTCTACTTAACCCACCATCCTTGTCTGAAATTCTTCCTTTGGAAAATGACAAACCTCATTACTTTGGAGAGTATCTCTCTCTTTCCTGTCATTTATCCACTTCCTTTCCTCCTAACCCTCCTTTTATTCTTGTGATACCTTTGAGGTTGAGGAGTCCACAGAGCTGACTGTCAGAATTAACATTGGGTTAAAGTTTCCTTAGGGACATTTTATATTTGCCCTATGGTGACAGACTGTTCCCTCTGACCTGAGTGTTCCTGCTCCCTTGCTCTCTGCAAGAAAAGAGAGGTCTGGGTTGAGTCCTATGAGCAATGTATCAAAAAGGAAAGCATTTAATCCTGATTTAGGAGTGGAGGGGCAGATGATAACATTTCAATTAGGTCAGCAGTAGGAAGTTGAGTATTTAGGCATAAATAAAGAGACCTACATTACCTGTCTGTGCCAGTGTTTACCACTCTTTTGGGAAGTCATCTAAATCCCACCAGAAACCGTGGGAAAATGCCACCAATGACTTAGGTGAGGTTTGCATGAGGCAACCTAATTCAGACAAGTTCTTTCACACACTAAAATATATCATTGCTTTTCAGACATTGCCTTGCCTGATATACCTCCAAATCCTAGGATCAATGCTGTAGAATCATAGAATGGTTAGGGTTGGAAGCGACCTCAAAGATCATCTAGTTCCAACCCCCCTGCCATGGCCAGGGACACCCTCCACTAGAACAGGCTGCCCAAAGCCTCATCCAACCCAGCCTTGAAAACTTCCAGGGACGGGGCTTCCACAACCTCTCTGGGGAATCTGTTCCAGTTCTTCACCACGTTAATAGTAAAGAATTTCTTACGTTCTTCCTTCTATCTAATCTAAATATCCCCTCTTTCATTTTAAAGCCATTGCCCCTTTTCCTGTCACTACATGCCCTTGTAAACAGTCCTTGCAGTAAACAGAAAATCCAAGTTCACCAAGTATATCAACAAAAGAGGAGTCTTGGTGCATTTTCATCATTGTGTGAAGTCACCACTGAGATCATTACCTCAAAGACAGTTTGCAGGTGTCCATCTACTTTTTTTTTTTCCTGAGGCAGATGTGGCTGCATCCATAGATTTATAATAACTCTGAATTTCTTCTTCAGGGCCTTAGCCAAAAGAGCCTATAAGTTTCCCTGTTTTTCAAAACCCAGAAAACTAATACTTTATTTGCATACGGTCATCTAATTTGGCCATGTAATCATAAGATTACTTTTTCTCATACATAAAATTATCAAGGATATAAGGCCGGCAATTTCAGGCAGTCAGATGAGACCTTGCTGTCACAAAATATATTCATGATTAACAAAGACATACCTCCTTTCAACATTACATCATGAATTCAAATTTCATATGACTATTGGAATCAAGAGTTCAAAAATGCTATGAAGCCTTTTAGGAACACTAACTTTTTGGTAATCCACTCACCTTTTTTAGTCTTAACAGATTCATGTTAACTTTGCATGTTTCAGATTGCCATATACTTCCACCCCCAATCATCACAAATATGAAAACAGATTAAAGGTATGACGTGAAGGAACAGCAATACATAATTAGAATGGCCACATTCCGTTTGAACAATTCACAGCAACAGTATGAAATCAAGAGACTGCAATTAAACTGTTACGCATCTTTTTCATTTCCAACGTGTTACAGCAAAAAACAACAAAGCAGTAAGAGATGCTGAACAAGAAAATAATCTCCTAGCTGCTTCAAACCCATGTTAAAAAAACTCCAAACAACACCAACCAACCAAACGAAAAGCTTAATGCTTGTGCTTCATAGCAACTACCTACCTAGGTAAAGAAAAGACAAACCACCATTACATACACAGAATACACAATACAACAAAAGATGAATTAGGCTGAGTTTCTCAAAAATACAAGGACAGCTGGATATTTAAAGAAAACGTATCTGACTTACTATAATTTGCTTCTTGTGAAAGTAAGCCTCAGAAAAAATATCTGCTTTCCTTTATATGAGCACTTTCAAAGAAATGAAGTAGGGACAAACCCTGAAATGTCTTTCCCAGAACCTCTGCTTCTCAGGATGTTTTTATGCTGCATATAATAAACCATTTTACCTCTTTTCTACTGCCATGTGCAGAAACATGCATTAGTGGCTTCAAGAAAGCCATCTTTACTATCCTGCACACAATAGTCAGGCCCCCTGTGTAACATTCTTTTGCTGATTCGCTATTCTGCAACCTGTGATCCAACTTGTGATGCTTTCAGCTGTTTTGTGCGATGTGTACAGAGTAGGGCTTTTTCAAGGCCGGCTACATTAGTTAGTTAGTCATACTTTTTGCTGGTGGTACAAGTGTCACAGCTTTCTTTCCTATAAAACTTGTAATTCATCAGGGCGATTATGACAGGAGGCTTGCCCTCAGCATCAAGGACAGAAAGACAGACTTGACTTTATAGTGCCCATGAGAAAAGATTCTGAAATCACAGAATCACTCCATCTATATATGTATATGAATACACATGCACACACACACACACACACACACACACACACACACACACGCATTTGTCTTACATAATACGGATTCTCACCTATGTCTTCCTGTGCACTCCAGACCTTGACCTAGTGCTATTTTGACTTAAGTTTTTTGTGAGCAGGGATGATCCACAACGGTGAGAGTGTGTTTAACATTGAGTTCATTAAGTGGTCTCAGTTACTGAAATTAAGCACATGGAGAAATTATTTACTTAGCTGACACTGAAGGTTTGATTAAACGTCTTGTCTTTGAATGAGTTGGAGTATATAACTAAAGCCAATTAAAATTATTTTAAAAAGACTTTCTGGCATCTTCATTTGCTTTAATTTTATGAGAAGCCAAAATAATAACATCGATAATTAATACTTTCCATGTTTTGCAAGCACTGACCTTTGCCCATTTGCAAGGCAAATAAGTAGGTATCACTATCTAAAATACTGAGCTGCTTTAGTAAGGTTTAAGAATAAACACATCATACACTGTAGGGCAAAGTTAGGTACCTAATGTTGTTTTTCTCTATATAATCTACTCTTTTGAGTGCTAAAAGTTACTAGCTCTACTCAGTGATACGTACGTTGAAAATGAACCCTGTTTTCATGATAAGAGTAAAAGGTAGATTAAGGTGCTGAACTTCAGGCTACCAATTTCATTGCCAGTTGATTTATTCCAAGCCAGAGCAGAAAGAGACAGAGCCAAATGAGAACATCATAAACAGCTGGTTTCCCACTACAGTGCTGCTGTCATTACACCAAATCTTCTCTCCTGGTCTCTAACAGAGTTGTAGCTACTTACTCATTTTAAAATTCTGAGAAAGGAAAATGGATTTCTATTTGCAAGTTAAATGTGGGTGAATATTTTAGAGGCCATGTCTGTGATGAAAAATCTTTATTAATTTTTCTGCAATATACACATGCAGGGAGAAAGTCACCTTCAGGAAGACAACTTGTGATTTGCTTAAATTCATCCTGGCTTACACACTGTGGAAACAAAATGTTTTCTGTTTCTCTCTAGTTTATTTTTCTCTATCTCGTTCTTGTTCTCTTTTTATATGGAAATCACATTATAATCAATAGGCAATAGCATTTCCATAATCACATCACAGAGAATGTTTTTGAAGCATATGCAAAAAAGCTCACAACATATCAGGTGCTCTAAATACAGTATCTTGATATCAAGATAGTGAAAATAGGCTTAATTATTACATCCTCTACGGGGATTTTTGGAAGTGCTGTGGCAAGCTACTGGCCTCCAAAGTCTTCTAAGGCTTTGCTAAAGGACTACCCACCTGGCTCAGAAACTGAGCAGTCCCAGGCTATGTCCTTCTCATCATTCACTGTACACATCTAGAAATGAGGATTCATGGCCATCATTGTCCAACTACGCCAAACTTTTAAACTGACCCTTGAAATAAAAGATATTCAAGAAGCAAATTTCTCTGGCATAGCGCAACAAGCATTCATCTTGGCACTTTTCTCTGTTTCGTCTTCATGTCCCACACCAACGCAAGCAAGCTTAAAAACTTATATCCCCACTTTAAACATTTTCATCTTGAAACAGAATAGACTTCATTACTTCAGCTGTGACCTGAAGGTGAGAGAGAAGACATTTCTTAGAACTAAAATTACAAAGAGCTTTGATTAAAGGCAACAAACATGATTTTCAGAGTGATTTCACCGTAAGCCTATGAAAGAAGCAAATGTGATTAAAAGGATTTTTTTAACTCCCTTTTCTGTCAGTTGTGATGGTTCAGCACTAGTAAAAAAATCCCAAAACAACATTTCTGCAATTCTCTTCCCCCAAATATTGAGGCATTTATGAAACTGATACTATTCATCTATTTGTCTTAAGGACTAGGCAGATGAACGAAATTTCCAGTGATGCTGTACAAACCTGATCCTATTTCTGCTTCCACCTCTTTGAGTACGCTGCCTCCTGTGCTAAAAGGGGCATCTGGAGTTAATGCAACGTGCGCCCGTGACCATAAGTCTCATCCCCACTCCCGAGGCCTTGTAGAGATCTCCTGCGAGGAGGAGGGTGTTGGGACTAGTCTGCGTGGACTGTCTGAGACTGGGTGATGCCTGTATTTGCAATACTGCATTTCCTGACATCAACCCAGGGTATTTATGTTGGTGCAGGGCTGTTTTCCCCTGTTTTGTGTTCCTGAGAATTGTCTTAGATACATTTGTCTAACTTTTCACTTATTTAAAATGCCACTCCTGGAAGAATATTTCATCATATTTTTGCCACATATTTTTCCTGCCTCTTGTTAGGAATTGTTTGATTTTATTTTATTTTTTTAACTGTAACTTCTTTTTTGAATGGCTAGTACTGCTGAGAGTCTCAGAAAGCTTTCTCTTATTGTTATTGGAAATGTTGACAGTGGCCTGGACAGTTATCTGACCCTGACCAGAAAGGCCTTGACCCAGAGTACACTTGGCAAAAGCAAGAAAAATTATGTTTAACGGAAGGATATGTACACTCCAGTAGATTGACTGGAGAAAGTTCTTTATTAATAAAAGCAAAAAATGGGTGGAGAGACCTACTTGAAAGCCCTACAGAATGACATCTGCCATCTAGACAAAACAAAGTAACTTGTAATTTTAATGGAGCTTAACAAAAGAACAAGAACACTGGTTTGATAGTTGCCATTTTTCGCCTCCTCCTACACAAAACATGGGTTCGAAGCCTGTGTCAGCATTACATCCTTAATTTCCCCTTCTGATTATGCCATGGAGTGACAATTCAAGCATATTTCCTGAGACCTTTTACAGAATCACTTTCAGGGCATAACACCAGTTTTAATTAGAGTTCCTATAGAATTATATGGACAATTTCCTTAGCTTGAAAGGTTACTGGGGAGTCCCTGCAGATGACTTTTTTGTTCGCTACCGGGGACGGCTCTCCTGGTCTTCCAGTGCAAGCCCTGACAAGCACTGACCTGTGAGTTGCTGATTGGTTCAGCTGAGTGCAACCATAAATCAGGTCTGAAAACAGGCCCCAGCTCAGTGAGATTTACATGAGAGTCACTAAAGAGAAAGATAATAATAGATAGATAGATAGATAGATAGATAGATAGATAGATAGATAGATAGATAGATAGATAGATAGAATGAAGAGAAAGATAATAATAGTTTTCCAACAATGTTACAAAAGGACTTAGAAACCATTAAGGTGATCGTTCCTAAAGTGGTTTGCACAAAGCGCACATCTGTGTTACATCTGCTTATTGCACACAAATTGCTTATAAAGCTAATACTTTGCATTTTGATAACTTGCTAATTGAAGAATCCCTTCATCCTTTAAGAATATAAATTACAGCTTGATGCTGTGCCTCGTTAAATGACAGGTGTTTGGAGGACAGTTGCTTAATAGAAACTCTTTTTTTTTTCTCACCTAACTTACATTAGAAAGCTTACAATCTTAATGCGCTGAAATACTAGAATTCTATAAAAGTCCTTCATCTGCTACTATGATAAATTGTTAATCAGCACTTAAAAATAATTTTAGTCTAAGCATAAACTAAGCCAGCTTGTTGACTGCTTTGACTCAGTATGTCTAACCATACAATTTGTTAGAAGGTTTTAGTTTTCACAATGTGGCACTAATTGTTCTGAAATTGCTTCATTTTAATTGCTGGCTTTTCTATTTTAACATTAGATCAAACCATATTTCCATTAGTACAAATAGCAAGTGGGTGGAAGACAATGGGATATCTCACCATAGTTGGCTGAGAAAAAATTAATCCAAAGAAAGACAATACAGCAAAAGAAATTTTATGAGGTACTTTAATTTCATATATTATTACACCATACAAGTTTTGCCTGATTTAGTGTGTCAGGTAAGTTTTTATTATTTTCTTACATTAAATACTTTAGTGACATAAATTAGATTCTACATGCACATTGATCTTACTGACCAATTCTTGCATGCCAAGCTGAACAAAATATATGATCATAACTCTAAATTTTAATAACTGAAGAATATTCTGATTAGTTTGACTTCTGTGTTGTAGCCTGATTGAATTACAATTTCTCCCTGCAGGTACTGTAGAAGTGAAACCATGTTTACCACCTATCTTGTAATGAGGAAATAAGCTATATAAGAAAGTAGATGTGAGATCCCGAACACAGACAGTTCTTGGTCTTAATCTCTGAAGTAGAAATGTTGAACATCTGGCAGTGTCTAATACTTCACACAGTGAGAATCATAGAATCATAGACCATAGAATATTCCAGATTGGATGGGATCCATAAGGGTCATAAGGATACAACTCCTGGCTCCACACAGGAGCAGTCCAATCAGAGCAGATGACTGAGACCCTTGTCCAGACACTTCCTGAACTCAGTCAAGCTCAGTGCTGTCACCACTTTCCTGAGGAGCCTGTTCCAGTGCCCAATCACCCTCTCGGTGAAGAACCTTTTCCCAGGTTCTATTGCTGGTCACGAGAGAGAGGAGATGAGTGCCTGCCCCTTAGCTCCCCCTTGTGAGGAAGCTGTAGGCCGCCATGAGGTCCCCCCTCAGTCTCCTCTTCTCCAAACTGAACAAACCAAGGGACTTCAGCCTCTCCTCATACATCTTCCCCTCTAGGCCCTTCACCATCTTTGTTGCCCACCTTTGGACACACTCCAATACTTTTATGTCCTTTTTGTACTGTGGCGCCCAAAACTGCACACAGTACTCGAGGTGAGGCCACACCAGTGCAGTGTACAGTGGGACAATCACCTCCTTAGACCTGCTGGCAATGCCGCGCTTGATGCACCCCTTGCCCTTCCTGGCAGCCTGGGCGCACTCTTGGCTCGTGTTCAACTTGCTGTCGACCAAGATCCCCAAGTCGTTTTCAGCATAGCTGGTCTCCATCCTCTCATCCCCCAGTCTGTACGTACAGCCAGGGCTGCTACTCCCCAGGAGAAGAATCCAGCACTTGCTCATGTTAAACTGCATGCAGTTGGTGATTGCCCAGTCCTCTAATCTGTCCAGATCTCTTTGCAAGGCCTCTCCACGCTCAACGGAGTCCACAGCTCCTCCCAATTTAGTATCATCTGCAAACTTGCTCAGAACATCTTGTAGTTCTACATCCTCTAGGATTTAGATTTTAGCTATAGTCAATGACTTCAATATCAGTTTATTTGTATTACGCAGTATGTTTAATGTGTTTATAGACATTTATAATAAGAATTAGAGCTGGCTGAATATTTTAGAAATTTTCCTATCAGATGATACCATTCTATCAGAAGCAAAATTTTAATAGCCTGTTATTATTCAGATTAAGTACATAGCAAATTAAAAAACAAAACAAAAGAAAACTTAAAAAACCACAAAAAACAGGAAACGAAGCAATTCAGTGAGATCAACTTTTTTCAACCTTAATACAGTGAAATGCTTTGGTTTTTTTCCACTTTGTGCAATTTTCTCAATGTTTTCACATTAAATTATTCCAAATAATTTGGAACTGATGACTTATAACATCAAAATGGTTTTGATTTTGTTTTTGTTTTTTTTAAACTACATTTAAATGAAAATTGGAAAAAGTTTGGTGCGGTTCTCCTGTTATGGATAAAAGTGATTTTTGTGTTTTAAAATCATCTGTGAAATAGAAGTGAGAGCTTCAGCCTATGTTGGCAGAGTACAAAACATGAATCAAGGGATAAGAGTATTACAAAGATTATTGAGATTAAGTACACTTTGTGGGTCAATAAAGCAAGAGAAGCATTTTGGGAGGAGTGGACATACAGGCCCTACATATAGAAGGCAGAGTGACATCTTTGGTATTCATCCAGTTTTAATCCCCCTTTAAGAACAGCATCTGGTTGTTCTGTTGTGAATCATATACATTTAGTTTGGACTTTGGGTTTATAGTACTTCACAAGGAATTAAAAGTTAATAGAATCAAAGAATCATAGAATCACTAAGGTTGGAAAGGACCTCCGAGATCATCAAGTCCAACCGTCGACCTAACACCACCATGCCTACTAGACCATGTCCTGGAGTGCCACGTCTATGCGTTTTTTGAACGTCTCCAGGGAGGGCGATTCAACCACCTCTCTGGGCAGTCTGTTCCAACACCTCACTACTCTTTCTGTGAAGAAGTTTTTCCCAATATCCAACCTAAACCTGCCCTGACGCAACTTGAGACCATTCCCTCTCATCCTGTTGCTTGCTACTTGGGAGAAGAGACGGACACCCACCTCACTACAACCAAATGGCAGTGACTTCTAACCTTATCATAGAAGAAATGTGGCTTCATTTTCCTTTCCAAGATTGTCTTCCATATCTCGGTCTCATTTTAGTCATATGCACCTGAAACAGTGCAGAGGGGCCTCTTGGAAACAACGTGCCTAGAAACTTCTGCATTTCCCATTCCAGAAGTTCAAGGCTTTTATAGCACATTATGCTCCTCTCCATGCCACATATCAGAAGGATGCATGTCAGTTGTTTGGTTTATCTTGATGTAGAATTCATTGCTGGTTTCTGGATGTAGTCTGCTATCTATGTGATGAGGGGAAAAAATATCCAGAAGTTTAGCATATAAGAAATTTCTGTATTGTTTCACTGGTATAAATCAATATAAGTAAACTGAAGTGCTAGAGAAATATTGCAGAAGGGAGAAATTTCCCCATTTTAGAGCTAAGACAGAATGAATTGTAAACATTAGTCTCCTTTACTTTCAGTGATTCAAAATAGAAGGCATATAAATCTGAAGGCAAAATAACAGATTTATTTGTTCATTTTTTTTTACTCAAAAGTTCACATAAAAAAGCCCCTCATCATGCTCCAGTTTCTGGTTTCTTGCATTAAAAATGAATGTTCTCTTACTTTGGGGGCCAAGGGGATAAATCAGAGGGATGAATTCAACATTATACATAAACAGATTCCTAACCTCCACTTGGAAAGTGGCTCCCTGTGTAGAGGGGAACTAAAGCAATGTAAAACTTTAATGTGCACATGCTGATGCCTTTCAGAAAAAGTGCAAGTGGGAGCTGTCTTGCTAAGAATAATAGAAGGATGAGGGTTCAGAAGTCATATTTAATCAAAATTAATGTCAGCTTATGCTTTATGACACAGGACGTCTGAAAGATGATGCTTCATAGTTCAAGCTATTTCTGTTTCATTTGGGGAAGAAAAAAGTGTGTAAGAAAAAGAGTTCAGAAAAAAGGTGTAAGAAAAGTTTTACATGTTTGAGTTATCCATTGAACACACAGCAACCAGAAACAGATTAACCTCATACTATAGTGTCCAAAAAGGGAGTCTGTCAGAATACTATAATAAAAAAGCAAGGATAATATAGCTGGAAATTTTATATATATATATGTAAATATAAATATATATATGTTTATATATATGTCAACACTACACCATGTAATGACGGTATAAAGTTTCTCTTTTTTAAAATATTGATTTAAAAATATGAACTCATGAACAAAAAATAGAAGAGAATAAAAAAAGTTGCTGTGTTAATTATAGCAAATGCCATTATGGAGCTGAGTGAACTAATTATGTGTATTCTTAAGTTCCACTAAGGGGGAGCTTATTGATAAGAGTGTTCCACTTGTCAATCAAAATTAAGAACTCAGATGGTTTGTGGGTATCCACTTGATTTTTCCAGCTGGTGCACTTCTATGATAGGGAAGGAAAACTTAAATAATGTGCTTAATTTTATCATTGTTCACCAGCTTACATATAAAAGAATGGAAAATTGAAAATTTCCAATAGTAATTGGAGCACCTCTCTGGTGTCACATACAAATTTTACTAGTACTGCCATTACACATGGGATCTTAAGAAAGTATTTGATGACTTCCGTCAGGGTTTGCGTTCCTGAATTAGTGAAATACAGGTATGAGAAGGAACCAATAGTGATGAAGGGAGGCAGCGAATTTTTCAGAGTTCATTTCAAATATGTAAAATGGTATTACCGCTTTTCACCCATATGATGAAATTGTTATTTTATCTATAGTAATTTTAGCTGTAATTTCATAGCACAACAGCTGTATAATGTCAGTACAAAGGTGTATATTGCCCAGTTTCCCGCCTCCAGCTGCATCTATGAGCAAATGGCTTTGAAAAACTGCGAAAGGGCAAACCTTTTTCTTCCTAACTCAATTTGCTTCCAGTTTCAACAGTATTTAGCAGAGAGTACTGCCTGGTCATTAGGAATACATACATTTTGTAACCATATATGGATTTCAAAACTGTAAATGATTTTGTCTTCCAAGAACTTCTCCAGTCTGCTTTTTCATTCCCTTGTGTGAACTTTAAGGCCCCACAACAAACTTTGGCAGAGAGCACAGCTTGCTATCTCTTTGATTAGGAGCCACCTTCTTTGGTTGTTTTGAACTGGCCTCCTACTAGCATGTCCTGGAGATGGTGAGAAAATCAATTCACTTCCTCCTCGACATGATGATTTGTGGACCTCCCTCCCGAAATCCTTCTAATCCCAGTTGGAAAGTCCTAGTTTACTCAGCTAGACACAATACAGAAACTGCTTCGTACCTTTGATCTTCCTTGTTGTCCACTTCTGAAGTTTCCCACTTCTACTATGTCTTCTATTGTTTGTTTTTTAGGATGAGGAGATCAGAACTCCACATACTATTGAAGACACAGCTGGCAAAATGAAGTCTTCTGTTTTGCTCTCTAATTCTTCCCTAACAATTTCCAACTTTCTTGTTGTTGTTGTTGTTGTTTGATTTTGAATCTGACATTTTCATGGACCCACATGGCATTTAGTATCTGTAAATACAAATTTTGAAAATCATCTCCATGCTACAGTAAAGTTTAGACTTGGTTTGAACACTCCATAATTCTATACTAGACATCGTGTTGTAAGGCTGTCACAACATTTGAGAACCACTTTATCAGTGTATTTGTTCTTACGAACATGGAGCATGAACTGGTAGATTTTCTCCTCAGGTTTCCCCGTCTTTCTCTTTCTCCTCATCATCCTTACATAGATCTGTATAAATTTGAGTTTAGCAACTTACTCTTTTATAAATCAAGTGTAAATATGTATTTCTTGCCATGTTGATTAGTTTGTATCATTTTATCTGGGCATTTTCAAGCAGGCAAAGGAATTGTTACTCACCTTAACAGCTAGTTTCCTTTCACCAAAATATTACTTTAAGATAAAGCCTGTTTCAGAGGTTTCACACCATGTTTGTTTTTCAGACTTCTAATGCTAAAGATCAACTGACAGTTAGAACCATTCCAACATGAAGCTTTTATCTGATGTGATGTAGCAAAAAAAATTTAATCTATTTTTAATCACCTGTTGTTCTTGTAAGTAATCATAATTTAATTAGTCTTGATTTCAGCCAGGGAATGTTGCCACATGAAATCCTATCATTACATTTCCAATTAATAACATTTTCTCCAGAAGCCCTGAAATGCAGTATTTCACTGTTCACTATTCAAAACCCTAAACCATTTAAATTTCTCTCTATAGTTGCATCGAAAACAATTTAATCATTCTTCATGTTAATGATTTTAATTATTTTTAGAGTTTTTCACTATGACATCTTAAGCAATGGTTCAAGTGATAATATAAGCCTATGTTCAAAATTGGCTAGCAGAACAACAAATAAAACATATTTTTATGGAGAAATAGTGGTTGCTGCCTCAAATTCTTTTTCTTTTATGTAACTTTTAATTCCTCTGTAGTGCTTTATTAGTCAAGTCTTCTCTTTGCTAATCTACTGAACTGTTGTTTATGATTATTCTTAAATTAATTTTATTATATGCACGTCATGCTCTTGATAGAAGAGCAGTTCAGTATTTCACAGAATCATTGACAGTTCCTACTGAGCTCTATGCCTTTCTCAAATTAAGTCCTCTCCTTTTTTTATTGGGGAGACAAAATTTAAAAAGCTTCTCTGTTAGCTGAATTTTAATGCACATTAAAGCTTTTAATGTTCTATCTGCTTGCTTAATTGCTTAGAAACTCAAGCTCTCCTGTGCTGAGCAAGCAATCTACAATGAACCCAAGTTTCATATTCTTAACATATATGAAGTAATATCTCCTCACACAAGAGATGGGGCAAAAAGAGTTGAAAGGATGTGGGATGCAAAGTGGGACCTACCTCACTTTGCTTTTGCAGATCTCTTTTGGGCAGTGGTAACCCAGAGGCCTGGAAATCAAAGGCAGAAAATGTGAGATTTTTCTTGAGAGTTGAGGTAGCCCCCCACACCTGCAGGCTTCTCCTACCATTAAGGAAGCCTTGAGAAGCCAAGGCAGCTGGTCTTCCTACTCCTGGGATCCAACAGCTTACTAGAAAGCAGCCCCTCTGCAGAGTAGCATTCACGTTCATTCTTCTTCAAGGTATCACCTTTGACAAAATTCACTTTTTAAAAAACTGACATGAATGTTTTGCTTCCTATATTTGTTCATGCTAAATAACACCATATGCTAATAGGAAAGGAAATATTATGAAAGAAGGTAAAAGGGGCTCTGAAAGCAAGTCCTGGTATTTGCCTCTGTATATTAAGCCTGTTGATTAAAAGAAGCCAAACACACACCACCTTAGGTAATTTCAGTTCTAAAAGCCTGAAACCACAAGCCAGTGATTTCCTTAATGGAAGAGTTTTAACATTTCTTATGGGAATATCAGGCACTTGAGCACTATTGAAACAGAATGCCACTTACAGTTTAAGAAAAATTACTGTCAAATGAATAATGGCTGCTCAAGGCACATGTTATCTATTTCTGCAATTAGCAGAGAAATCCTGTTGTAAGACTCATTTAAAGCATCAATTTTACTGCCACAGGAAAGCAGCAATGTGTGTTAGTTGCATTTGGCAGCACTGCTGTGATGTTTTTAAAGGTCTGTCAGACTTACTGGTACAAAGCTTGATTTTGAAACTCTTGCAACTATGAGACACAAATTTTCTCCAGACAAAGTCTGCATTCAAGATTTTCTCCTGGGAAGGAGTCTCTTCTTACAAAAAAGGTATCAGTCAAAGGGGATTTTTCTTTTTTAATGTTAAAAACATTACAATTCTAAACTTAGGATGTAATAAATTAAGCAAACGTCATATTCTTCATGAGGCAGTGAATTTGAGACTTAATGACCAGACTCTGTGCCCCTCAGAACTATGTCCTGTAAGCGTCGCATCCTAAAAGTGCTATATATCTTAAGAGTCTGTTGAGAGGTCTTTGAATAGAGAAATATGAATGTCTATATTCTACGGTCAAGTACGGATACCTGTCCCTGAAAGCAATTTCCAGAAATACTTCCTTTCTGACATAGTGGTAAAATATATACATATATAAAAAAATACACACACACACATATATATGTACACACACACATGTAAAAATCTCTGACTCCCAGGGCATCTGCTGCAGCGTGACTGCTTTAACCAAGAAACGGGAACTGCCAGTTTGTATGCACAATATTTCCATGCTGACAACTCCAGCATGCACTGTGCTATAGAAAATGCATTGGTGTTGAAAATCTCCTACCTATTACTCACCTATGTGTATGAAAATAGAAAATTTTGAATATAATAGACCCCACAACCAGAACAGACACGACCAAGAAAAACAGCAGTGGTCAGGGTCGTAACGGACAATGCCGTTGCTAATCCAAAACCCATGTCTGTCTGCAGCACTGTGTCTACGTTTCTGGATCCTGATATGAGCTACATTACTGCCCTTCCCTCCTCCTCCATAGTGTCTCCAGATCCATGCCCACAGGACAGATGTCAGTAGTTTTCCATAACATCCCTCATCTGGATGACATAAAGATCAGAAGGCCAGGACATGCTCTTGCCACATAGAGTCAAAGCCACAAGGAGAATCTGATCTACTAATCCACAGATTCAACCTGAAAATCAAGCTTTCCCCAAGTAAAAAATCTGGAAGATCTTGATATGTTTCGCATATGTGTATATGTGTTTAGAGACTTCCTGAGTGAAAGGAGGTCTCTGTTGCTTTTACCATAAGCTAGGATACAGATGTTAGCTTCGCAAACACTACCTTTTGCACTTTTAATGGTGTTTATGGCCTATCTGCAACATACATACGTAGTCAATACTGAACACTTTGCACAATCGGGGAACACTGTCCAGACTGCAATGTCTCCTATGACATAGTCCTGGTGGAATAGGAATGTATTTATTTGACATTAAGTATAATAAATAAGCCTTAATCACGTACAGAGAACACAAAATTGATAGTAGGTAAAGTTTCCCTGCTGTCTGGGACAGAAGATTTCCTCTGAAGTAGTTCTCTCCATACTGTAATACTTGTGTAACCTGGCTGACCCTTTTATTCGGAGTCTGCGCTGAGCGAATTACATGCACTTCTAATTTCTTGCCATGGTGGCTGAACTGGTGCATTAGCACACGTTGGTCAAGCAGGTTGGTCTGAAGGAACGTGTTTGTATGAGGCAAAGTGTGACCTGGGCATGGAAGAGAGCGTGCAGCTGCATGGTTGTACAACATCCTCTTAGACATTAATAAGAGGTGATGTGACTTTCCCGGGGAGAAAGTATAACACAATGCAATGTTCCCATCTTATTAACTGACATTGTATAGTATTAGATTTTCATACAATGATGTTCACTGCTCTGGCATCAGCAAACATTGTCTCATATTAACTTCAATACAAATGAGATATACAGTAAAAAGAATATCTGAAATAGTACATTTTGCCCTCTTTAAACTAGATTTCTAGCATTACTCATTTCATGTTTCCTGTTAAATGGTATTACATTATATTCCACACAAGCAGGTAAGTTAAAATCAATAGCAAAATCTTTGTATATATACCATACATACATTTTAGTGGTACCCTTTCTCTGTCCCACAGAACAAAAAATAAAATGTTGCTGTTATCCTAGTAGTTTCAGTTAGAAAATCTGGCTTGCAGAGTCCAAAACAATATTAGAATTTTAAACATTCTGTCACTTAGTCTGTGACTTGCAAACTTGTGTCACACCCTTGTTTGTTAGTTGAATTTGGCACATTCTCATGGTAAAAGGACAAGGTATATCAGAACAGGGATTCAGTCCTGTGGCAGCAGAGACAGTCAGTGTAAATTTAAGTGTTCTAATATACTTTAGTTCATCTAGTGGAGGGCTGGGAAGAGAACAAGGGATGGAAACAACCATAACTATCTTTTAACGATCCCATCTCTGCATTCTCCAGCATATCCTAAATGTTGCTCTAAGCCATACATCCCTTTTTCCTTCATTCCTGCTATAGCTGGTATAAGACTGAACGGTAATAACAACCACAGAACTCTGCACAAATTGCACATAAATAGCAGATACTCAGTCCACTTAAACCCTGACCATACTTACTTCTCTAGATTCCGTTCGTTCCCTGCTGCATTATGCTCTGGCACCCAGGAGCCAGTGACGTTTTGCTTCTGGAAGCATCCAGTGGAGAGACTCTCCAGAGGAACGGAGACCTTGCAGGAGTCCTTTGCCCAGGGCAAGTGGCAAAACCTGTGTATGGGCACACAGGAAGGCCCTGAATACATAAGCATGCTTCCTTTGTGCAGGTCACAGTGTCACAACTTTGACATTAAAGCAAAGCCAGTATAGATGGAATATGAGAGGGTGTTTGACAGAGAGGGTGACGTCTCTCTACAGCCATAGACATTTGTTGAAATTCTTTGTGTATAGTTTCATAGAGTGAAGCCACTTTAACCCTGTTTTTTGTGGGTTAGTAACAGTGAGTGTGTGTTGTTGCAGTTCTGTTTTCTGATTGTGTATTTTTTCCTTAGAGGATTGCTGGGTTATTTTACCACTCCCCTCCCCCAGCAGTAAATTGATACACGTTGTCAGATTTAGCTTCAGAATCAGTCAAAAGAGTAAATTGCTGGGTTTAATATGTACTTGTTTCAAAGACATTCATTTATTTTGTCACTGAAGAAGGTAAAATTAACTGTTGTAACTAAGACATTAGTGAAAAAAAATTACCCTGAGACTAGCTTTTTATTTGCATTAAGGTCACAAGCTTGTCAGAAAAACAAGGTCACTGAAGTGTGAATTTGAAGACATATGAAAGTGACACCTGTTTGTGCTACACCCCTCCAAGCCTTCCCATTCTCTTGCTCTGTGAAGCCTTTCCAGTCCAGCAACTTCTAAGAGCATTTAAAAATGTATTCTTCCTCGACAAGTGCTTCTGTTTACAATACAGCTTTCAAGAGATGACAGGTATGCCTTAGTGCACTAATTTATTTATCCCATTCACATGCAAAGCTGCACACAGCTTCTTGGTGCTGTCTCAAGTTGAGACCTGAAAGCACACTACAGCCAGTTAGTTACTGAATTTTGACATGGAGCCGTCCATGTCAACTTGGCTTACAGATCAGGGTCTCCTATTAACTCCTGCTAAGTTCAGAATAAGGCCTGGGTGATTTGTACATTCCTATTTCAAAAGCAGTGGCCAGCCTGGCATTTACTAAACCCTCTTTCTTACAAAAGCGAGTTTCAGAACAAACCCTCAAAACACTTGTTTTGATAAAAAAACAACTTGACTCCCTCGTGCTTGAAGTTTGTGAAGTCCACAGGTCATTTTATACAATATTTTGCAAATTAGTCAAAATAACAAGTTTTTTAAGAAATGTAATAGAAAGTGCAGTTTAAAATACTCATTTTTTAAATCATCACTGACCACAGAACAGTATATCAGTCTTTCCATTAAAAACAAAGGAGGTAAAACATGGGCTTTTCTATTTTTAAAACCATGACATGGAAGTTAAGCTCTTCTCTCAGGGTCTTAGGTGCAACCAGTTCACCTTCTGTTATAGACTTACCCTGCCATTACTTCTCTCCACTTGTCTTTCACTTATGTGTTCACAGCCCTGCCTGATGTTTATTCTGACAAGCTCTATATTACTAATAAAACTCTCAAAAACATTAGAAATCTTTATTGACACATAGACATATATATATTTCAGAAAATGTCCAGCATGTGTTATGGCTCCCATTCCAGATATTTCTCTCTGCTCCTCCAAAACAAAGAAATCCCAAACAGGCAGTACTAAATCTCTTCAGGAAGGTTTTGTATGGAACATTCATAAGCAGAGTTCAATTCACAGCCAGGAAGCAGTGTTTTGAAATGCTGTTTTCCCTTGTTGTCTCTGTAATAGTTCATGCACACACTTCCTCTCTAAAGGATAGTATTAAGACAAGCTTAAAAACTCTACAAAAAGCCAGTGAGACTCCCTGCTAAGACACAAAGCAACATTCACAGAAAGCAAAAACGCTTATTTTATCCTTCTATCTTTCCCCGCCCCATTTCACCCAGTAAAAGCAAACGAATTGAAACGGGAGAGAGAGAGTGCAAGACACCGAGAGCGGAGAACAAAGAAAAGCAAGCAGAGAAACATCTGAAGCAAGAGCTCATAAAAAAATAACATACCCCTCCTGAAAATCCTCTGTCCAATTATTTCTATCTAGAGTGTTCAAGGAGGTATATTTATTTGTATTTAATGTTTTAGGTATGGTTTTGTGCTGTAAACACTGTAACAATTGACACATTGTTTGGTTTTTTTTACTGATCATGGTTTCAGCTGTACTACATCCAATGACTAGGAATCCATCTTCAAGTGAGTCTGGAGCTGCAGTATGTCTGTGTAAGCAAAATGATGCTGCACCACATAAACCAGAGAATGGAGGAAGGTCTGCAAAGGACTCTGTACAGTGAGGTAATGTGTTATGATAACTGAATCTGTACAAATAAAAACTCACTTAAGTTGTGGTAAAATCAGCAGTCAAGAAAACCTGCTAAGCCTATTTCCTTTCCCGCTATCCCCATAAACTAAAAGTCTGAAAATAATTGTACAATTTAATACCAATATGAAAAGCTTTGTTTGATGTGGAACAAAACCTTTTTTTTTTTTCTTCAGGGTAAAACAGAAAAGTCTGCTTACCACTTCCATTTTTAATTAATCATTAATTGTATGTGGGCTTGCCATGACTCCAACAAAACAAATTCAGTGATTAAAAAAAAATTTTAAAGCTTTTTTTCAGAATCTGTCCCTGCTTTCTTGTGGCTAACAGCATAAATTGTGTAAGGGACAAAAAATGCTTGTCTTTGTTGTGAAATCAGAGCTTGGGAGAGCAAGTTCCAGAATCATAGAATCACAGAATAGTTTGGGTTGGAAGAGACCACAAGGATCATCTAGTTCCAACCCCCCCGCCATGGGCAGGGACACCCTCCACTAGACCAGATTGCCCAAAGCCCCATCCAACCTGGTATCGAACCCTTCCAGGGATGGAGCCTCTGCAGCTTCTCTGGGCAACCTCTTCCACTGCCTCACCACCCTCACAGTAAAAAATTTCTTCCTAACATGTCATCTAAATCTCTTTTAGTTTAAACCCATTACCCCTTGTCCTATTACTACACTCCCTGACAGACAGCCCCTCGCCATCTTTCCTGTAGGTCTCCTTTAGGTACTGGAAGGCCGTGATGAGGTCTCCCAGGAGCCCTCTCTTGTCCAGGCTGGACAAGCCCAACTCCCTCAGCCTGTCCTCACAGGAGAGGTGCTCCAGTCCTCTGATCAACTTTGTGGCCCTCCTTTGGACTTGTTCAAGCACCTCCATATCTTTCCTGTACTGGGGACACCAGAGCTGGACGCAGTACTCCAGGTGGGGTCTCACGAGAGTAGAGTAGAGGGGCAGAATCACCTCCCTCAACCTGCTGGTCACACTGTTTCTGATGCAGCCCAGGACACGGTTGGTTTTCTGGGAAGCAGAAGTTGTCTTCCTGCATTTCCATGTAAGCTGGACAAGCATCTTATGCTGCTGTCTTGCTTCTTCCCACTGTCTCTGCCTGTGATAATGAAGGGCAACTAGCCAAGCTTAAGTCAGCATAAGATGGGCAAGGTAAGTCCCCACTCAGGGTATGCTGTCCACTGAGTCCGTTCACAACTGCTGCAGCCCATAATATGTGCCTTCTTTCTCAGGAGGCATTGAAATAGGGGACATATAATACAGGATATTTCCTGAGTGTCCTTGTTTTAAAAACCTGTCACATCTTACACAGAATAATTCACCTTGTGAAATACAGGCAGCTTTGTTCACGAACTCTGCTCTCACTCGCGGCTTCTTGCTGCAGTAGCTGTGACAGGAACACAATATCCAGTGAGCCTGACGGTTGGTGCCTATAACTCAGGAGGAGGATGGTTTTTTTACTCTAAAGAAGCAGGGGTTGTTGACCACTCCTGTGGACATTTGTACTCACTATGAAACAAAAGACCAATCTTTGAGAATAACCAAGATTACTAAAGCGATATTTACAGCTTTCTTTTTTTTTTTACCTTCTTGGTCCTCTTATGTACCTCACTATAAGTTTTCACCTGTCATTTCTCCTCCTCTTCTGCTTTCTCTGCTCTTTTCAAACAGTAGGCAAGATATTGAGCAGAAAGTAAGTCTTACTGCTAGCAAGCAGCTTTGTAGGGTCTGTAGGCTGTCCTGATTTCATCAGGGACAGTTAATTTTCATCCTAGGAGCTGGTATAGTGCTATGTTTTGGATTTAGGATGAGTACAATGTTCTTAACATAATGATGTTCTTGGTTGTTGCCTAGCACTCAAGGATCTTTCAGCTTCTCATACTGCCCTCTAACGAGAAGGTGGGGTGCACCCAAGAAACTGGAGGGGAAACAGGACAGGGAAACTCAGCCAGGACAGCTGAGCCCAACTGTCCAAAGGGGATATTCCATTTCATATAACATCATGCTCTGTATGTAGCTGGGGGGTTGGCTGTGGGACAGGGGAGCCCGGGAACTAGCTGAGCACTGACTTCAGGTGGTGAGAAATTGTGCCATGCATCACTTGTTTTGTATATTGTCATCATCATCATCATATTTCTTTTCTGTCCTATTAAACTATCTTTATCTCAACCCACAAGTTTGGGG
>VWZZ01002914.1:34966-59611 GCA_013399095.1 Psophia crepitans
GATCAACTTTGTGGCCCTCCTCTGGACTTGCTCCAGCACCTCCATGTCTTTCCTGTACTGGGGACTCCAGAGCTGGACGTGATACTCCAGGTGGGGTCTCATGAGAGCAGAGTAGAGGGGCAAAATCACCTCCCTTGACCTGCTGGCCACCCTGTTTCTGATGCAGCCGAGGACATGGTTGGCTTTCTGGTCTGCTAGTGCACACTGCCGGCTCATGTTGAGCTTTTCATCAACTCAAGTCCTTCTCCTCGAGGTTGCTCTCAATCCATTTTCTGCCCAGCCTGTGCTCATGCTTGGGACTGTGTTGACCTACTTGTAGGACGAACTTGGTCTTGTTGAACTTCATGTGGTGTGCACAGGCCCAGCTAGCAAGCCTCTGTCCAGGTCCCTCTGGATGGCATCCCTTCCCTCCAGTGTGTAAAACGCACCACACACTTTGGGGTGTCGTCGACAAACTTGCTGAGGGTGCACTCAATCCCACTGTCCATGTCGCCAAGATGTTAAACAGTGCCGGCCACAGTATCAGCCCCTGAGGAACACCACTCATCACTGATGTCCACTTGGACATCGAGACGTTGACCACAACCCCTTGAGTGCGGTCATCCAGCCAATTACTTATCCACCGAGTGGTCCATCCATCGAATCCATGCCTCTCCAATTTAGGGACAAGGATGTCGTGCAGAACAGTGTCAAATGCTTTGCATGAATCCAGATAGATGACATCAGTTGTTCTTCCCTTGTCCACCGACGCTGTAACCCCATCATAGAAGGCCACCAGACTTGTCAGGTATTATTTGCCCTTAGTGAAGCCATGTTGGCTGTCACCAATCACCTCGTTATTTTCCATGTTCCTGAGCATAGTTTCAGGGATGATCTGCTCCATGATCTTCCCAGGCACAGAGGTGAGACTGACAGGCCTGTAGTTCCCCAGGTCTTCCTTTTTTCCCTTTTTGAGAATGGGGGTTATGTTTCCCCTTTTCCAGCCAGTGGGGCCCTCACAGCATTGCCACAAGTTCTCAAATATGACATAGAATGGCTTGGCCACTTCATCCGTCAGTTCCCTCAGGACCCGCGGATGTAGCTCATAAGTCCCATGGACTTGTGCGCCTTCAGGTTCCTCAGATATTCTTGAACCTGATCTTCTCCTAAAGATTAGGTCCTAGGTTTTTTTCTGAGACACCAATCATTTTCCAGAGATAATCCTGCACATACAGTTAAACTGCCATAAGAAATCTGAATCCTATTTTATCATTCTTAGACTCTGTAAAGCAGCAGATCTGAACCAAGAATTAAAATAATGGTGTGAAATGGTCTTTAAAATGATCATTTGTGGTGATTGAAAAGCCTGTGTCTGAGAAGCCCTACTTAAGAAGTCATAACCCTACCTTTAAGTTTTAGCAGAGTTCTTCACAGACTGTTCATTTCCAGACACACGTGGATGTGCATGCGCAGGATCACCTGGGGTTATTTGTGCCTGAGTCAGACTAAGAGTCAGGAAAACAAGGGCAGGGTCTGCACACTGTAATATCAGGTTAAGACTGTATTACATTAACTTGCAGTACATTTCACGAAGAAGTGTGACCCAAAACCTTGGGTTCAAATAACTCCTGGAATTTTATGTTTCTCCTTTACTATAAATCATAAGGAAAATCAATCCCAGAAAAAAAGAGAAACAAGATATCATTTATTATACAATCTATCAAATTTCCAACCATGTTCCTTTCCAACAAACCTAGGAGTTTGGTGATTATCCATCACTGAAGAAAACTGTATTAGCCAAACCAAATCTAACTTATTCATACACATTTTTAATTGATAGAATGGTAAGAAAACAGAGATGGTATTATGTTTTATTCAGCACTTTTCAACAGAAACCTAAAAGGACATTCAGACAAGGTCACTGCTCTGTTGAGCATAATGCACAAACTTCTGAGGAAAGCATTGAAGCTGTGGAAGTTTTCAGTTTTTCTGAGTATATTTTAATCATGTTCCAAATTATGAAAGTAAGACATGTTATGTATTTGTACTAGAAAATTCTATATCAAATGTTCTTTGTGGTTTTTTCTGTTCAAAATCTTTAGCAAACCATCAAAGGTGAAGTATTAGCAAATTCCAGAAACAATGTCACAATAAACCCTTGCTTGATTAAGAACAAGAGTGCTTCAACTGCAATGTCAGTTTAAATAAATGTATAAACAGGATGGTGGGTCAAGATCTAAATTAGTCTCTAATTTCCAAAATGTTTATTCTCAATGAGGTTAAATCTATTTCAAATAAAGGTGGCACTTAATTCTGAATAGTCAAGTGCTGTAATAAATGACATATTCCAGGTTTTATAGACAGATGTGGAATGTATATAGAGTAAAGCTGAATTTGTATTCTTGTTCTAAACACTTCTGTTTTCAGCACTTATCTCCATTTGAATGACATTAAATTGGAATCTGGTATGTCAGACCAGATGTGTGTGGTGATCCTTTTACTTTGAAGGGAAATGATTGGGAGAGGTTTTGAAAAGATTGCTCTTTTTCATTTAAGAAAGCAAAGCTTACAAATGGGTGTAATTTCAGAATTCTTGCAAACACGAGGTTAGAGAGAGAAAAGATCATTAGGTTTAGGAATTTATTCATTCCCAAATTGTATTAACATTAATTTCTTCCCAGGTATTTTGAAATGCTGCCATCTGAATAAGTTAAAATGTATACAGTGGAAAAAGTTAGTATTATTTATAGTTATCCCTAGTCAGCCTTCTGCATCTCTAATTTCCTGCTTACTTTAATGGAAATAAACAGCATCACAACAGACTCAAACTGTGTCCATGCAAAGCCAGAGAGGTGACGGACTGTATTAGTGTCAACAGGACACCTTCGTAGTTCAGTGACGGTCTTGTGACAGCAGTACAGTCCAAATATTACCGAGAAATTATACAAATTCTGCTCTTCAGAGATAATTTTGCAATGGCTTGAATGTAAATCCACAGGGGTCATGTCATAGTGTTCATGTTTGTATTTCACTAAGCTAGAAATCCTTGTGATGTTAGACTCAAAGTAAAGTATCTTCTGAGCTGGTCTTTTGGTAAGCTTTTGTTGTTCTCAAATATATTAAAATGAAAATTGAGTCTTCCCCATCAGCTGAAGAAAGCTGACAGGAACACATAAAGAGATAAAGTTGAAAATTGTACAATGACTCCTCTGTGAGGTGAATCCACCGTGATTCTTAGGGCATCCCATGATGAGAGCTTCCTTACCATGGCCACACTGTTTTGGGGCTCAGAAGGTTGATTCACATACTTTCCAGTAACATCAAACTCTGGAAGCACTCGCTGTATGGACTACACAGTCCTACCAGCCTTAAATTCAAGGCCACTTCAGAACCTCAGCTTGTGTCCACTGACTCACTCTCCTGGGGATACCACTAGAGTTTCTGCAATAGCAGACAAAAGGGGTTTCCCATTAATGTTAATATTCATGCACATGCCTAGTCACGTGCTTAATGTTTCAAAAACTTTAGTAACATTTAAACAGAGAGTTAAGCTTTAACATACTCAAGTGCATCCTTCAGTGGACAGGTTTCCCAGAAGTGGAACAGAGTGCAAATGGAGAACTTGCACTCTGGGGTCTTTTGGAAGAAGTTGAGTTTATTTTTAATAGTGCATCCCATCATAACTTTGTGATAAAGTCAAATCTGGACGTGTCAAGGGAGGAAAATACATATAGTGCAGACATAAGAACAGCGTTGCCCGGCTGGGTATTCCATTACTCAATATTGTTCTCACCAACATTTGCATTTAAGAGGAATTGCTTAAACAGCCTAAAACTATATATTCTATGTTTTGGTATGATTCCTTTCAATGTGGATTTGATTTCTTTATTGTGGCTATTTCCAAAATTATATTATTTTTAAATTGACTAAAAATGCAGATTTTTCGTTTGATACTCACTAAGAAGAACACTCCAAGAAGGACAGATCTTCTTCTTTTGGTCTGTGAATTATTTTGTTTTTCCCTCCAGTAAATCAAGATGTGGCACAAAGACACACAGCACACATAGTCAGGAGCAAAGTACAGTTTTTATTCATTTCTCTGCCTTAGCCTCATCTTGTAAAGATTTATTAAAAAATTTTACCTCTGGTAGATTTGCTTGTCTTTATTGACTGTGTGTATAGACTAAAGTTGAATTTGTATTCTTCCCCTTAACACTTGTGTCTTCAGCACTTATTTCCATCTGAATGACATTAAATTAGAATCTGGTATCCAATGCCTGACAAAACCTTAGTAAATATTTCATTTACCTTCTCCGGTGTCAGAAAGATCAAGCATGTTTTTGCAAAGATTTGCAGCAGGCAAGTAGGTCCCACCATTTGAACTGTATGTTAAAGAGAGAAAGTTAATATCAACAGGACTAATTTTTCAGGTTTTACTTTGTTGTGTATGTAGCTCGTCTGGTACTTCTTAAGATATCTATGTCCTAATTTATAGTAGCATCACCTTGAAGCCGATGATTTGACCTTCTAACACTTATTTTGTCTACTATATATATCCTCAAATTTCCAAACACTCTGTCAGAAGCTATCATTCGCAAGTGTTTCATCATAAGCTTGCCCTTCAGCAACTCCAGTGAAAGGTAGTCTGGAAAAGTGTGAGTGTGACTCTCCCTTCTTGCAACAAATACATATTGCAGAAATCTCATGTTATCAGTGTTGCCAGAAGACCCTTTCTGGCAATAATAGGAAAGTCCCACCATTACCTCCTGAAGTAACCAGGGCTGTTACGCTACTTTTTACTATATTTGTGAAATCTCTCTTCTTTTTCAAAATATACATTTTTAAAGTTATTAATTCTCATTATTTTTGCAACAATAAACTTCTGTATGTGTTCCATTTTCATACTCAAAAATGAGTAATATGGTATCTTAAGTTAACACAAACCAACAGTAGTCTAGCCCAGTGCCTAGAATCCAGGGCATGTGAAATTAAGCAAGTAGTCCTACTTCACATCATTGTTCACCACAGGCAAAGGGAATAAGAAGAATACACTGAGATTTACTCTTTCTAAAAGGTGTTTTTCAATAAAGTCATGTTGTAGATGGAAGGGAGGGGAACAGGTTTAACTGTCTAATTCTTTTCAATGGCCTATTCAAAATGAATATTTAATTAACTAAAGCCAGAAGAATTTGTCTGTCCCTCCTCCAGTACACACGGTGTGAAGAAGGGACATTCCAAATTCAAGGTCAGCCCGTCTCTTTAAATTACATCATGTAACCGTTATCAGTTCCGCATGCATCAGTGCATCTTTCTTCAAAAGAATGCAAAGAGCCCTATTTGGATTGGTTGGTCCTATTTATGACATTTTATATGCTGATTCAGAAATAGACTCTATGTCTTATGTTTAATGTGGGGACTAAAAAAACTATTCTATGGCTAATTCCTAGGAAGGACTTGGAAATCATGATAAGTATTAATTTTCTTGTATACTTTTGCTTAATTAAGATATTAAAAATATATATCTTTGCACAAATCAAATATTACAAACATGACTGTGGTGTAATAGGCATTATAAAATATTGACCTGAAAAATGGAGCTTTAGATTAAGGTCTGACTGCCAGCAATTCATCCCATCCCCTACCTTTGCACAGATGATAAGCAACTGCAAAGAGATATCATTCTACCTCATCAGCATTTGCTGGGAAGATACTTTTCAGCTTTGTTTTGATAAGAACTTCTCCAAATGGTTCATATTAAACCACCAGAACTGCTCTGAACTTTGTGTGTTTATTTATTCAAGCCCAAGTTAATTTGTTCACTGAAAGTCCCGGCTGACAGACAGCATTAGTGGTGGGTCTGGAGTCAGGCAGCCACATGAAAGAATTTATTTCTCTGTTTTGTGTTAGAGGTCCTCCACTGTATCCTCAGAAGTAAACAATCCTCACATGTGAATAAGAGAACTAGGACTGAGCCACAATAACAGTGAATTTAAAAGAAAGCTCGCTTTGCTGTGTTCTGCAGGCTGACAGATGTACCTGGATTTACCTTTCAGAAGTGACATTTCTGTTCATCTCTCCCCTTCTTCACTTTTTCCCCATACTCTTCCCTAATTCACACACAGATAGAGCAGCAGCAGCTGTAAGAGACTGTAAAGTCTGTTGGTATGCATTCTCCAAGGAGCTAGTTGTACAAAGCACTTCATACGCAGTGCATAGATACTGTCTTTCTTTCCAAAGAAGCACAGCTAAAGGAATTGTTTGTCTTCAGATCAAGACACAAGATCATTCATACAGCAAACTATTTAAACATGTTGAAAAAAAAATCAGCGGATCTTGTAGAAGCTGCATTTAAGCATAACTGAGTAAGAAAAGACAGCCCAAAACCTGGCCTATGGAAGTCAGATGGAGAAAAATGTTTAAGACTTCCCATTGCTTTTCTATAGACTGCTAATAAAAAAAATAACTTTGAAGTTTCCTATTTAGGGTCAGAGTTTCTTTTTTTTTTTTTTTTCCCCTGATAAAGGTTTCTGTTGTTCTATGAATTCAATAGATATTTGGTAACATCTCAAAGCAAATAAAAACAAGGGTGATACTCCCTAGTAACGTACACGATTCAAAGGTAGCTAAATTCAAGTATTCCTTAATACTAGTGAAAGTCGGCATCATTGCAGGAGCACCTCTGCTGTGAAGAGCAAGATTTCACTATTAACTGCACCTTAGTCAGCTTGCCTCAGAGAAACCACTGTGAAGGTAGACTGAAAATACAAGGAGTCACAAATTTCGTCTTTGTCCACTGATCACCAGCATAATTAGTGATGTGTTTGCTCTGCAGGATTTCACTCACAGAATAATCCAGATCCAGAGCATAAAGATTTGGGGGGAATCCAAAACACAAACTGTGTCAAATAAGGCAGAAGCAACAAGCCTGCATATAGCCCTCTGAAAAGTCATCCTAGAGCACAGCTGCAGAGACACAAGCTATTTATAACCCTTATTGTATGTGCTTCGGTTGTCAAGGGAATGTAATGGTGAATCATATAATCACCTAAGTCATAGCAAAGTAGTAAAGCAATGTAAAATCTTTTTTTTTTTTTTTTTTTTTTTTTTTCCCCATGGGGGTGTCTTCTCCCTGCAAACCATCTTCGTGAATCCCTACTGCCAGCAGGGGTGCTGACATGAATACTCGCAGCTGTGTACAAATCAGTAGGAATGGCTCATGCTCTTGAAAGCTTCCAGAATTTGCAATATGACTCATATACTTTGATAATTTTTTTAAAAATCTTCATTATTTCTAGCTTATTCAATTCTGAGCAGCTATACATAGATAAAGTAACTAGAATATAACAGAGATCACTTGTAAGAACACTACTGGCACAAAAAATACATTTGAGGTAGCACAACCTTTATTCTTGTGGGACTGATCACAGAAAAGGGCTGTTTTTCAGAAGTTATTAACTGCTTGTAGAATTCTATATGGCATACCTTGGAAGTATTTTTTTCCATTACATAGAACTGACAAAAAAGTCAGTCCTTGCAAGGACTAAAAATATGACGTAGGTTTACAATTTAAATTTATTGTATAAGCAGAATATTATGAATGTCAGTACAACATATTTAAAACATTTTTGCCAGGTTTTGCTTGAATTATTTGTTTCCAACAAACTGGTTTTTATGCACGGAAGACCAAATCAACTCTGATATAAAATTAAATGCTTTTAATAAATTGCAATGGAACAAAAAGAACAAGAAGGAAATAAAAATACAGAATTTTCTTTCTTCTGGGTTCATTTTAGATGTTCAGTCATCACTAAAGAAGCTACAAGTAAAATATATTATTTCAAAAGCCATCTGCCCAACAAAGAAAATAAGAGCAGAATATTAACTGGAGAAAACCCCATCCTTAGATAACTATATCAAAAAATGCTAAGCCACTGATTATATGGAAGAGGCATCAATGAATTTTACAAGGAATTTTATTCTATAAACACATTTTATATATTTCTCAACCTTTTAAATTCTTAGAGTTTCTTTGGTTTTGATCTAACTGAAACATTTGACTAAATGGTTCTAAATTTCTGTTATTCTGGTTCAGAACCTCTGAAGGACTTGTTATGATTTCTATCATCACGATAATCATAGTGAATGTTTTCCATGTTATTACTTGATATGTGAAAAGATTTAAACTATTTTTTCAACCTCACTTTGAAATACAGAGGCATATTGAAATACTGATCTAATGGGTATTCTGGTCTGTAAAGTGTCCAAACTAAGGTTTTTGTTCTACTGTTCTGTGCTACAGTATATACTCTCACTGAGAGGGTATAAAGCCCAGCAGTTTCTCTTTTACTGAAACTGTTCAAAACACAACTACCTCTGTATATATTTATAGCTGCCAACAAACTGGTAATGTTGAAGAAAATAAAACCCTTGTATACTAATAACAGGTAATGGACAGTACTTAAGGTGACTGTATTTCTGATCACAAGTTTGTAAGCTCGGGAATGGTACTGGATGTCACCCTGAGTTGCTCAGATGTATCAGCTACTGAACAAATTTTAACTAGGAACAAAAAGCAAAGGATGTTTTGAAACACAAATTTGCATCTCATATTTTTCTTCTATACTTACTATTTAATCTTTCCAAAATGTCTAAATAAAACCACAAAACATCACAGCCTTGCTTAATTTCAAAGCATCAAATTCCTTTAATTTAAAAAGCAGCTCAATTGTTATTTGTTTATGGGGAAGCTACAAAGACGTACATTATAACTGCTCGCTGATTAAGTTCCAAGCATATAATTTTGTTTTTATACTTCAAAATGATGAGTAGTCCTTTCTGGATATAGAGAATGTAGTACTATTTAGTGAATATTCTCCTTGTTCAGTATTCCCTTTTCTAGTATTTACTCAATAACAGCTAGTTAGATTTAGCTTAGTTGTGGGTTGCATTTTTTATGATTATTACTGCTCAATTCCATGCCAACTTGCAGCAAATGTGCTCATATAGCATAGATAATTATGTGTGATTTTCTCCCTTAATGAAAGATAAATAATTTGGCAGTCCTGCCTCATGTATTTTTCTATTTCAATACAACTCATTGTTTGAATTAGGTTTTTTTAAAAGATGGCTTCACAAGCAGAATTAAACATATTTCTTAGATCAATTACATAGCTTTTAATGTAAGGTACTGCTATTTGTATTAGAGATTTGCATATGATCATTAAGCACTAATATTACATTATGATTTGATCATAATGTTATAGTTCCTCATTTACAAACTAAATAATTTGCTATATAGGCAGAACATTTTCAGAGGAAAGAACAGAAGGTACATTTATAGCAACCAAATAGAATAAAAAGCAGCAGTCAGTTCTAATTTCCATTAGACCCTATTTCTTCCTGTCAACAACTCTTAACGCAAAGAGACACAAGTCAGGGCAGGACAGGACTGAACAAGGACAGAAATATTTGTGTAATTATTTCTATTTTCAAACCAGATTCTACTTCAAAATGTTAGTCTTACAAATCTCAGGTAGTGGTTATGGCTTCACAAAATATGAAGGAGAATTCAGCAGAAAAGAACATTTCTAACAAACTGATACGTGCACTGTGGCCACAAGAGTAATTTTCTAATTTTTTAATTGCTGAGAGAAAATCTAATAATCTGCCAGAAAAGTCACACAGCTCTAGTTCAGTGTTCTCCAGTGACCATGAATGATGCATAAAGATGTTGAGTGCCACCCAGAACATTCAGACAAAAAAAAAAAAAGATAACAATTGGCTTGGCAGTTTTGGTTTATGTGCTCCAGAAATTTTTCTGCAAAAGTGGGACACCACAAAACAGGGAGAACAAAGGGGGCAAAGAGGCTTTGGTAGGTCAGAGGGCTGGTTTATCATCCTACATTTTCTGGCTGCTGGAAGAGAGATTTATACAAGAAAAAACAAATACTGAAAGAAGTGGGGGAAGAGACAAAGGAAACAAATGAACTTTAAAGTCAAGTTTTGCTTGATAACCTTTGCTAGGATAAATTCACTAAGAACAACATTGGGTTCCAATCAAAAGTGGAATGGTTACAGTTAATGAGCAATATGAGAAAATGATAAAGCTAAAACCAAGACATAACGATCTGCAAATATAATCTGTTTGTGAGAAAATGGCAAAATTTAATCAAAAAATTCACCCACATGGAAACCTCTATCACACCATACTTTGTTTTGATGGTGGCTTTTCTTTTATCTGCACCAACTGGAGCGGGTATCAGCATAATTCTGGCAGCAAGAGAAAGAAGTCTACAGGTGGCAGAGTGGATATGCAGCTGAATAAACCAGTGAATTAAAGCACTGTTGTGCAGTAGTTTTTATCCATTAGGTCAAGCTGTGTTGCTCAGACTTGCAAAAGGAAATTCCAGACATGTAGCTGCCTGGGGCCACCACTGGAGTAAAGCATTTAGGTATGAGAAGGTCAAGGAAGAGTCAGGGAAATAAAAAGCAGGAATAACAGTTAAGTACTTGACCAACTATTGTCATATCCGGCTAAAACTCCTTGGCCCTGGTAAACCAAGTTCAAAGCAGGATTTCCCACGTGGAAAACAATGAGATCAGAATGGACAAGGGAGAAAATAATTAGACCTGCAAACTGAATTAGGATTATAACCAGCATTTCTATGCCATCCGTCAAAATTAGCTTTCTCTTTGAAAGAACCTGTATCTATTCTAAGTATGCTTTGTAAGCAAGACATAGTTGCAGCACATGTTGTACAGGAGAAGGAAGAGTATGTGAAATGGTTAACAGTTCCTGAGCTAGGCAGCTAGCATGAGATTGTACCTTCTTTCATGGTGAAAGTTTTGCACAGAGCCCATTTTACGTGGTGCTGAAGAACTGGTGCACAGGTGCAGGTAGAGTTCCTTCTGTTCCAACTCTGAAGTAACTTCTTTCAGTAAAATAAGATAAATAAAGACTCTTTATTCTAACATAGATTCTGGAAGATTATATGCATCCAGAATAGCAGGCATGATAAATTCACTACTCAAATACTATAGCACCATTTACATACGAGACTTTGGGAGATCATGTACTGACTTCGTAGATGAACCTGCAGAAAAGTGACTCATTACATGTTTCAGCTTGTGCATCTCTAACGTACACAAATATACCGTCCATCTGCAATCTATGGAGCATATACGTCCCTTTGAGGCAAGTATTTAATGCAATTATGGGTTCACTAATCTTTCCAGTTTGTTGGAAGATTATTGGAGAAAAGAAAGCTAGTAGCTAAAGCTCTCCTGAGAACCCAGAAGAACAATTAGCCATAAGGTTATTACAGAACTCGTTAGTATTAGCTGAATCTCTTGAAAAAGCAGATAGTCCTTTGATGAACCAAATAGCTAAGAAAGAAGTAAAAGGGAGATGGGATGAAGAGGACAAAGTCAGAATAGGCTTATGTTTTGGGTCCTGCTGTCTCCAGCACTTCTGTTTCTCTTTGCTGTAACGAATTGAATCTTGTTGTAACTGGCAATGCTACATTGTCCTGAAATCTGAAATACTTTTAAAGAAACACCCGTTATACCCAACGCATTGAGCCTGCGCAAGACTGATATTATAGCTCACTGCCCGTTGAACTTCAGGGAGGAAGAGCTCTAGTTTGCATCATTTCCTGATTTCATTGCTGATAATACATCGTATTTCATTATTTAGAATAAAATTTCTTATAAAGTCATTATTCTGTTTGTATTTAAAAAAATTTACCAGATTTCCTTTCGCTGCATAAGCAAAGCCCTTCAAAATCATTGCAAAATCTTAATATATCTGAGGCTGAAATGAGGACTGAGTATTGTAGGAAAACAACTAAGAATAAGTATATTCAAATAACTCTCTATTTGATACAATAATGCCTTGGGATATTCGACAGCAATTTGTGTCCTCACTGTAAACCAGAAAGTACAGATGAGCTTAGACTGTTTCTGTCACATCAGTGAAATGAGCAGGTGCATTCCCTGTTTTCAAAGGTGGTATTGTAAAAGGCGAATAAAATGTGATGTACCCCTGTTCCATACACTGTCACCACTTGTTCCTTCTAACCCGTCTGTCTCATGCCATCTTGCAGCTCTCCAACCCTTACTTTTTTTGGAAAAGACTTCCCACCTGCCTTTCCCCTTTATCTTTTATCCAACATACCAGGAGACAACATGTTCCTGCAATATTTCACAACAGTAGGTCTTAGGAGCTCTAGATGGATGCTAATCTCTTTGCCACAGCTGACAAAAGCTGCATAACTCGTGAGGCAGCTGACCACTGATTTTGGCTGAAGCATCACACTGCAACAGCAGCTGCATGAGCTCCTCTACCGCCAGTCCTGATCCAACATGAACCCTGGGACAAG
The DNA here is from genome assembly GCA_013399095.1 of Psophia crepitans. Classification (NCBI taxonomy): domain Eukaryota; kingdom Metazoa; phylum Chordata; class Aves; order Gruiformes; family Psophiidae; genus Psophia; species Psophia crepitans. The sequence continues at coordinate 47,326 of VWZZ01002914.1, forward strand.
AACAGCAGTAAGACCACTGACATTTTCTACGTTGAGCTAAAGGGACAGTAAATTGTAGTAGACAATCACCAGGCATGAACATTCATGCTTTCAGGCGATATTTAAGGAGTACTTGGATCATGTGCCAGTTCTCTGCACAAAAACAAATTTCACCTGCAATGAATATGAAAAAAATTGTGAAATGGGCAGGAATGCAAATTTCACATTATCACTGTGAGACACAGCTTTTCATTTAGGTTGGTTTTTATAGTTTGTTTTTGGTTTTGGTTTTTTTTTTTTTAAGGAATATGAAAAAGTGAAAGTTCAAAAAAATACGAATGTATGCTTTTTCTGAGGTATAACTTTTATTTTCACACTTAAAAGCAGGAGAAAGTGAAATGGCATTTGCTGTATCAGAATGAACAATTTATCCTCCACAATTCTTGAATACCTAGGACGTCATATTTTAAATTCAGAAATCGTCTTTCACATTGTGAGTTATAATCTGCCTAATAGTATAGAGGGAATCTACTTCTGGTCAGAGCCAGCTTTGATGCTACATAGAAAGACGAACAACGAAGGAAAAAGAAATCCAAAACATAATGAACACAGCCCGTTTTACAAAGCTGTGGTAGGAGAGTACATTACCATATACCCTGCAGGCTTGAAAAGTGTAGATGATCTGCTGTGTTTTGATATAAACCAAGTAGATTTAAAGGGACTAGACTGTAGCTTTCAGAGTCACACACAGGTATGAGAATGTCACTCCAGAAAGTGCATCAGGAAAACCATGGCTCAAAGGCTTTTTGACATCTGTTCTTTATCCATTTCTCTGGGCAGATTTTTCTCTTCCCCTCTCTTACTCTTCACAGAAAGCTTTAGTTTGAGACACCCAGGATACAGGAGGACAAGGACAGGCATGTCTTTGAACCCCTTCTGCTCCTGTGGCATCAAGCAGGAGCACTGCAAAAGCTGATGTTAAAGGGGTACGTACTGTTCTGTCTCCTAACCGCTTTATTCATTATTGAGTTAGGGCTCCGAACCTGTGATGTTTGTGACGTTGGAAACAGGTCAAATTGACTTTCTTCTCAGGATTAGCCTGGCTTCGAATCATTGCCTCTGAACAAGTTGCCTTCTATTATTTGTATCTTGTACATACTTAATTTTTTTAAAATGTAATTTTCCACCTACTATTCAGAAGGCTTCGTATCACTGAGGACTCTGTGTTCTTACAGCACATTTCAAGTTCAAAGGCTTTCAAGCAAGTTTTGCTGTACTGAGAACGCCTTTCTTTAAAGATTGTCATGTCATTGTTAGCAAGTGACAACATGACCTTGGGAAGTTTCATATGGCAGAAAATTGTACATCTTTGAAGACTGGTGATACCATAGAATGGAGTTCCTGCACAGGTATTCATAACGCTGTTTCTCAGGCTCCCAGACACGGAGCATACAAAACTTAACATTGACAAACACTTGCTTTTCACAGTCCAGGTTTTTATGATCATATATTTTTGCTGAGTTTTCAAAAATGCTTGGATTTGTATGTGCTGAACTGTTTTAAGACTGTATGTTATGCAGGGGAACAAGTAGAAGTCAGGCACAGTCTCTGCACTTGTGCTTGACAGAAACAATGACAATTACTTGGTGTGTTTCCAGTACAGCTAACCGCTGCTGGTGAGAGCAGGAAGTACTCAGGAGAAACGCAGCCGTTTCAGTTACAGCAAACTAGGGAAGCCCACGCTGCCTGGGCTGCTTCTCTTGCAATGAGCCTTGGTAGCCCAGGCATGCTGAAAATGTCGGGTGGGATGCCATTTCATAAGCTAGAGTGAAAAAGAAATTTTAGTCTCTAAAGACTGCAGAAATTCCCCCTTTCATATTGTAATGGTTGTCTAACTGTGGCACTAAACTTTATTGTTTTATAGGATATTCTTAACTATACTACTAATTAATGCAGCAACTTACCCTATGCCTTTCTCCATGCACTTAATCAATATTGTTTCAAGTGCTTAGCCCCTCAAGTATTCTTTTTTATTTAATCATGCAGCTATGCCCTCCTTAAAAATTCAGGAGGAAAGTTCTCATGTATCCACTTAAAATGTAGATTTTCAATTAAATAATTCAGTCAAATCAAACTTCCTCACAGTAGTGCAATACATCACTCACCATTAATTGCTATTTTCCTGCAAGATTCTATTTTTCAGTATAAACTGTTTTATCTGAATGAGGATTTGAAAAAAAACAAAACACCACCAAAAAAACCCCACACCACAAAACCCCCTACACCTTATATCTCAGAAGGAAATGGAAATGAAATAAATGTTACATATGCACCCTGAAATATATTCTCTCAGCATCTGTCAACTCAGCAAAAAAATCCAAACTGTTTTTGCTCAAACAGATACAAAGGATAGTGCTTTTTTTTGTCAGGATCTTGAACAATTAGAGAAAATGCACAGTAATCAAATCAAAGTTCTGCCAACAAGATTGTCCCCTTATTCTGTGCAATCTCACTTTACCCTGCAGGCTGTGAAAGAAGGATTTAGTTGAATGACTCTTTTTATTTCTTATAGCCATCATGTGCAACTAAAATGCACTGCTTCGTAAACCAGTAGTTTTACTTTTTAAGTTTGGCATCCTAGCAGTTGAAAACTATAACACAAATAACCTGGATAATAACCACTTAAGGTAGAGAAACAATGCCCCCAAAATGAGATGAAACACAAAATTTACAGCAGAACGCTCCTTACAATACATTTTATTTGGGGCATGGGTTTTGTAGAACTCAGGGGAAGTTTAAACAGGAATCCCTTAGTTTTTCTACTTACAGTATTTAGAATAAGACAACATCAGTAAAAATTAACAGCAAATCACTTTTTTCATTAATATTTAGGTGCAGCTTAAAAGTAAGTTGAAGTAAGCATGATAAACTCACCCTTTTCAGGACAACAAATTTTCATACATTTTTTAAACCACGTTTACAATAGAGTACAAAACTTCCATAAATTATACATTCAGAATCTGATATATTCAGAAGATAATTGATGCAAGATTATTTTGCAGGTGTTGTTTACTGGTCCATGATTTATTTTTTTTTTTCATCTAGAATACCTCAGTCTGAAAAGAAGCAGTTGTCCTTTCTCTGGCCGGTGTTTATTCTTTAAGACGAGCAACTACTCTCTCACATAAGTCAGAGAAACTCTGGTTTACCAGTAAAAGGAAAACAATTCTCTCTCCTATCAACTGCAGTCTCCAACTGGCAGAGCAATGAGGTAATGGACCCCCAGCCCAGAAAAGGTCTTTTTGGTGGAAGTGCATTGGAGTTGGAAAACACCAACCAGAGTGCACTATGCTCTGGCAATCCCCAGGCAACGATTAGCAGCAGACATACGTTACAAGAGCTGCAAAAATACTTACGCTACACTAAAGAAAGAACTGGTGGCAAAACAGACCAACAAACCAAACCAAACCAAACCAACCCCAAAAAGAAGAAAGACCCTCTTTGAGAAAACAGAATCAACATCAATGGCAAAGCAGCGAAAGGATCACTGGGTTTTACAAGATGGCTTAAATTTAGTTGTACCTTTCAAAAAAGATGTTTCATCTTAGCCTTTGTATATATATAGATGTTAATGAATTAGGCACAATATGTTTTTGACACGTTTGAATCCTGGGAAGTAAATGGAAATGCCAAGAGGACTGATGCCTGTGATCCCTGGCACTACCAAACCCTGTTTGATAACCTCTGGAGAAGGTAGGAGAACTGCGACAGAGCACTGTAGAAGATAGTCTGACATCTTACATTGTAAGTTACATTCTGAAAAGATTCTTCAAACATAAAGCAAAGAACAATTTACTGTCTGTCATCCTCTATGTCTAAGGGAAGAAGAACCAGAGAGTTGCAAGAGCTTGCATTTGCTAGCTGCCATTTAATGCTGCTCAGAAAACAAGAAGTGTTCTGACGTTTTCTAATGTCAGATTGATCTCCCTGGAGTTTTCTGTTAATACAAACACAATGAATACACTTCTGTCTATTGCAAGTGAAATAATGAAATGGATTCATGGAGTTAAAAGACCTGCAACCCTGCTAAATCTGTTCCTTGACTACCTGGCTAACACACAACAGATGTGCAATGAACAGACAATGCAGAGAAGAAAAGTGGAGCAGTGGTGACGCGTTGGCTGGGGGGGGGGGCGGGGAAATGAGAAAAGGGAAAAAAAAAAGAAAATTATCTACATTTCTCGAAACCCTCAGTTCTGGTCTTCTCTCTTGAAACACTGTCTAGAGACTGGGAACTCTGATTCCCAGACATGCTGCGTTGTCCATAAAGGTATGGATACCTCAGTAAGGACTGAGAGTTTGGGAGTGAAGTGCAACAGAAAAGAATGTAATCACAAGTGAAACTCTCAGCTACAAGGAAAGCAGCACTCAACATTTCCCATCTTCAGCAAAAAACACTGACATTAGAAATATGCAGATACCATAAGCAAAAAATACTCATAATAACTTCCCTTTCTATTCCAATAGAATTTTCAGCTGACTGTAGGTTAAAATTTCAGATCACTCTCCTATTTTGTATCTTATCATTTCATTCTAAAGACAAGAGAGATTTCGCTTTGCACAGCAGTCAGCTTAAATACGTATAAGTACGTCAGAAGCTAGAAAGCATTTCCAGCTGTTGGGAAAACGCTGTGCTAAGACTGAAGAACCCTGAATATCACTATTTAGCAAATAGATTGGAATTGCTATAGAACCGTATTGGCAATTAAATGCATAACATAAGCACTTGAAAAAGATGTCCAGGCAGCTGTATACCTAGCGTTTTCCCAGCCTCTCAATACTTGACGTGAGTTCTGCAAACAACCTTCACAAATAAGCATCTGGGATGTATAATATGATTGTTTTAAAAACTTGCTCTTTAAATCTTTATCTGACAGAATAAAACTAAGCTCAACAGGAGCTATCTGGCTAGTACCTTTCCCTCCGTAAAAAAAAAGGGTGCGTCTCTTCCAAAGTGAAGAAAATACAGCCTCTTCTCAGTACCTGTCCATGTTAAAATACTGATGGTCAGTGAGGTACAAATGTGAGCCTGCTTGACTTACATGTAGCCAAAAACTAAAAAGATGGACCTGGAGTACACGTTGCAGCTCAAAATAACATTTACATAACAAAAAGTCCCTCTGTTTTGCTGTATTCAAGATCTTATACTTAATTTCTAGTAAATGAACATATGATTAAGGGAGAATAAAACAGAGCCATCAATTGCCTGGTTAGTTTAGGAATGACATAATTACTGCCAGTTAAGGCAAGTGAAAACTACAGGAAGTACATGCAACAGTTAAAGAGAGCCTTCTCAGCAGCCAGGCCCATATTATGGAAACAGGACTTCATCACAACCTTGCCAAAATCACATGTATTCTGGATGAAACACACTAGCCTGATCCTGTCTTCCATAGTACAGCAGATATTTAGTAGTTTCTACATATAGAAATAAATACACAATTTAGCTTTATGCAAAAGTACCAAGGTTCTATACTAATGTGGACAATATAAGAATTTTGAGAACAGAAAAAAAACATATGGGAACTATAGTAATTTTAGGACTATTTTTCAAAAATAAGTTTTTTACTCTCAGAGAAGTTAATATTTCTATAAGCAAGTAAGTGCATGAGGCAGGCTGCAGGGTTTAATTTCTGTGCCTCCTCAAAGGAACATTAAATTAAAAAAAAAAAAAGTTGTTTATACAGTGCTTTTTCATCAATTTGATGTATACTAATGTCCAGCTTTTGTGTAGCATTTGTCAACAATAGATACATAGTTCCTTTCACTTAACAAAATAAGATGTACCGTTAATGTAAAATGTAATATTATATAATATAATAACATAATTAATATAATAATATATTAATTATAATTGTTATAATTATATTATATATAATAATAGAATATAATTATATAATTGTATAACCTTAGATTTAAGATGAGGTTTTAATTGAGTTCAGAGCTAAACATTTGTTGGTATATATTACCTCCTCCACATCAAGATTATATGTAAACTGCGGTGACATTTGACTGTGAGACTGTTACGGTGGGATAAGAACACAGCAGTGAATACAAACATGCTTCCAGGCTTGCCCCAAGTTTACGATCTACAGGTTTGTCACAGCGTCTTGTGAGACAAAACTCAGGGCTGGCTGAGATGGGGAAGATACACAAACATCTGAGTAAAGACCAGGCATTAACATGAATTAGAAAGATGTAGCGAAAACATTCATTAATAAGGAAAGAAGTTAGACAATACCAGGACCATGTCACGTGGAGTACTGAGTCAAGTGAAATGTTCAGGAGAGAGATTATAAAAGAATACTCTGAACAGTAGCAAACAAGTGTGTCTTTGTCAGTTCTTGGAGGCACTTGAGCATGTTCTAGTAAGTCTTATAACTGTGTATTAGAAGACCTGGAAGACGAATCAGAGACATCAGTCTTTAGATTCAGACTGGGGAAGAGTATGAAGTGGAAAACATAAGCCAACACCTCAGTGACATCATCCTTTAAATATTTTACTTTTAGACTTCCAATAGCAGGAAAAAAGAAAAAAGGTTTGGAAGGAAAAAAAATTGTAGAAGCAAGCTGAAGACAGAGGCCACCATCTCACTAACCAGTGAACTCTGTCACATTATCATTTCTAAAAAAATTCAAAGTAAGTTGAAATCCTGACAGAAAATTCTGTAATGTATGAGAAGCTATTATCAGATAATTGGCAGTTTTGGGTGTTCCAGTTCTCCAATATTGACCAGTATTCAGAGGAAATATCTAGAATTCAAACAAATTATTTTTGACACAGTAGAAAATAAAAGTATGTCCTTCGCATTCAACACTCCTGCAGTAAGGCTTGGCAGAAAGGCACAAAAATTATGCAGATAATATAAAGACAAGTCAAATCATGGTTCCATTGCAGGCTGTCAATATGACTCTCAATATTTATTGCAAGGCAATCAAATAAGGTTTACTAGCTTGACGTTAATTTATCACGGTTGAAATAGCCTGCTAATGGCCTTTATGTTTCATCAGTGTGTTGGGAAGGGGACAAGGCTCAAGAAATAGCAATAGGGCTTTAACTATATGAAGACTGGTATAGGAAAAAGTGCATACCATGGATTTCCTGTCTACCAGGACCTGTGGCTATGGTGAACAGAAGGAAGATACCTGAGGAGAGTCATGTAAGAATTGTGCTCCTATAGTGCCTGTTTTAAACATCTCCTATAAGGTGGAAAGAAGGGACTTTGTTAATTCCCTTAAAAAAAATTAAAGAGTTAAGCAGTAAATCATCCAATAATGAGATCTAGTTCACCTATTTATTATTTCATACCAAGAACCAAAGAGGAAATTGAAAGGATTCTTTCATAACTTTTTACAGAAATTTGTTGCTCCACTCTCAACATTCCAGGGGAAAAAGCGGAGCTGGATAGTTACAATTATGTTCAACTTGAATGAATAGAAAGAGTGTAGAAATGTTTTTTACCAGAACTTTAGCCTTGAGCTTCCATGAGTTAGCATGCTATGAAGATCATCTGCATTTATATTATTTTCATCTATGTCTGTCTGGTAGTCCCAACTCTGTTTTTCATAGAGTCATAGAATGGTNTAAGCATCTGGGATGTATAATATGATTGTTTTAAAAACTTGCTCTTTAAATCTTTATCTGACAGAATAAAACTAAGCTCAACAGGAGCTATCTGGCTAGTACCTTTCCCTCCGTAAAAAAAAAGGGTGCGTCTCTTCCAAAGTGAAGAAAATACAGCCTCTTCTCAGTACCTGTCCATGTTAAAATACTGATGGTCAGTGAGGTACAAATGTGAGCCTGCTTGACTTACATGTAGCCAAAAACTAAAAAGATGGACCTGGAGTACACGTTGCAGCTCAAAATAACATTTACATAACAAAAAGTCCCTCTGTTTTGCTGTATTCAAGATCTTATACTTAATTTCTAGTAAATGAACATATGATTAAGGGAGAATAAAACAGAGCCATCAATTGCCTGGTTAGTTTAGGAATGACATAATTACTGCCAGTTAAGGCAAGTGAAAACTACAGGAAGTACATGCAACAGTTAAAGAGAGCCTTCTCAGCAGCCAGGCCCATATTATGGAAACAGGACTTCATCACAACCTTGCCAAAATCACATGTATTCTGGATGAAACACACTAGCCTGATCCTGTCTTCCATAGTACAGCAGATATTTAGTAGTTTCTACATATAGAAATAAATACACAATTTAGCTTTATGCAAAAGTACCAAGGTTCTATACTAATGTGGACAATATAAGAATTTTGAGAACAGAAAAAAAACATATGGGAACTATAGTAATTTTAGGACTATTTTTCAAAAATAAGTTTTTTACTCTCAGAGAAGTTAATATTTCTATAAGCAAGTAAGTGCATGAGGCAGGCTGCAGGGTTTAATTTCTGTGCCTCCTCAAAGGAACATTAAATTAAAAAAAAAAAAAGTTGTTTATACAGTGCTTTTTCATCAATTTGATGTATACTAATGTCCAGCTTTTGTGTAGCATTTGTCAACAATAGATACATAGTTCCTTTCACTTAACAAAATAAGATGTACCGTTAATGTAAAATGTAATATTATGTAATATAATAACATAATTAATATAATAATACATTAATTATAATTGTTATAATTATATTATATATAATAATAGAATATAATTATATAATTGTATAACCTTAGATTTAAGATGAGGTTTTAATTGAGTTCAGAGCTAAACATTTGTTGGTATATATTACCTCCTCCACATCAAGATTATATGTAAACTGCGGTGACATTTGACTGTGAGACTGTTACGGTGGGATAAGAACACAGCAGTGAATACAAACATGCTTCCAGGCTTGCCCCAAGTTTACGATCTACAGGTTTGTCACAGCGTCTTGTGAGACAAAACTCAGGGCTGGCTGAGATGGGGAAGATACACAAACATCTGAGTAAAGACCAGGCATTAACATGAATTAGAAAGATGTAGCGAAAACATTCATTAATAAGGAAAGAAGTTAGACAATACCAGGACCATGTCACGTGGAGTACTGAGTCAAGTGAAATGTTCAGGAGAGAGATTATAAAAGAATACTCTGAACAGTAGCAAACAAGTGTGTCTTTGTCAGTTCTTGGAGGCACTTGAGCATGTTCTAGTAAGTCTTATAACTGTGTATTAGAAGACCTGGAAGACGAATCAGAGACATCAGTCTTTAGATTCAGACTGGGGAAGAGTATGAAGTGGAAAACATAAGCCAACACCTCAGTGACATCATCCTTTAAATATTTTACTTTTAGACTTCCAATAGCAGGAAAAAAGAAAAAAGGTTTGGAAGGAAAAAAAATTGTAGAAGCAAGCTGAAGACAGAGGCCACCATCTCACTAACCAGTGAACTCTGTCACATTATCATTTCTAAAAAAATTCAAAGTAAGTTGAAATCCTGACAGAAAATTCTGTAATGTATGAGAAGCTATTATCAGATAATTGGCAGTTTTGGGTGTTCCAGTTCTCCAATATTGACCAGTATTCAGAGGAAATATCTAGAATTCAAACAAATTATTTTTGACACAGTAGAAAATAAAAGTATGTCCTTCGCATTCAACACTCCTGCAGTAAGGCTTGGCAGAAAGGCACAAAAATTATGCAGATAATATAAAGACAAGTCAAATCATGGTTCCATTGCAGGCTGTCAATATGACTCTCAATATTTATTGCAAGGCAATCAAATAAGGTTTACTAGCTTGACGTTAATTTATCACGGTTGAAATAGCCTGCTAATGGCCTTTATGTTTCATCAGTGTGTTGGGAAGGGGACAAGGCTCAAGAAATAGCAATAGGGCTTTGACCATATGAAGACTGGTATAGGAAAAAGTGCATATCATGGATTTCCTGTCTACCAGGACCTGTGGCTATGGTGAACAGAAGGAAGATACCTGAGGAGAGTCATGTAAGAATTGTGCTCCTATAGTGCCTGTTTTAAACATCTCCTATAAGGTGGAAAGAAGGGAATTTGTTAATTCCCTTAAAAAAAAATTAAAGAGTTAAGCAGTAAATCATACAATAATGAGATCTAGTTCACCTATTTATTATTTCATACCAAGAACCAAAGAGGAAATTGAAAGGATTCTTTCATAACTTTTTACAGAAATTTGTTGCTCCACTCTCAACATTCCGGGGGAAAAAGCGGAGCTGGATAGTTACAATTATGTTCAACTTGAATGAATAGAAAGAGTGTAGAAATGTTTTTTACCAGAACTTTAGCCTTGAGCTTCCATGAGTTAGCATGCTATGAAGATCATCTGCATTTATATTATTTTCATCTATGTCTGTCTGGTAGTCCCAACTCTGTTTTTCATAGAGTCATAGAATGGTTTGAGTTGGAAGGGACCTCAAAGATCATCTAGTACCAACCTCCCTGTCATGGGCAGGGACACATTCCACTAGACCAGGTTGCCCGTCATCTTCTCTACAAACCTTACTGTCATCCACTATTTTTTGTATTGACCCTATTTCTCTCTCTCTGTTTCTCTGCAAGTCCTGCCACTCTTAAACCCAGCCAAATTAATACTTGTTGTCACTGTGAAGACATGCAGTGTAAACTCAACGCCAAAGATAGAGGCATGCAAGCTACTGGCCAAAATGGGTAGTTATCGCTATTATCTTTAAGTCTTCATGAATCAGTTTCATTCTGATCTAACTTTCTGGTCAGCTTTGTTTCATGTTTTATGATGGACAGCACATGTCCATCGTACCTGTGGACTACATTAGTCTTCACTGTATTTTCCCGCATGAAGGTCACAAATAGTGACACTCTTCAGAGTGAACTGGACTGGATAAGGAGTTAACTCTATAACACGTCAGCTTAAATACATGGAAGAGATTTATTAAGCTGATGTAACTATCACAATAAAAGTCACTGTGTACTTAAGAAGTTCAGAAAAATGTATGGTGACAAAAAAACCCCTTCTGTTTCATACCAGTCTTTTCTTGATAGCTTAAAAACATGCATAGGTTAGAAGCACCACAGCTCTTCCAATATGGTATAACAGAAATTCACATCTGAATAATTCAACAACTTTTCCAACAGGTGGCTTAAAGCTGCCTTTATCATCACTATCATCATCCAAATTAAAAGTAATTGTGCAGCTAGAAGAGTTAAGTACCTCAAAACTGGGAGCTGTAACACCACCACCCCCAAACTGCATAAACAGTTCATTTTTAATATACACAAACATATTAAAGTGGTTTACATTTCTGTTGATCACAGAATCACAGCATGGTTGATGTTAGAAAGGACCTCCAGAGGTCATGGGATCCTATTCTAGTCAAGCGGAATCACCTAGAGACAGTTGCCCATGACCGTGACCAGTTTTTTAATATCTCTTGGGTTGGAGACTCTACAACCTCTGTGGACAACCTAGGCCAGTGCTGTCACTCTCACAGTGAAAAAGTGTTTTCTGATGTTCAGAAAGAGCCTTCTGTTTTTGAGTTTGTGCCCATTGCCTCTGGTTCTGTCACTTGGCATGACCGAGAAAAAGCCTGGCTCCATCCTTTCTGCACTCTTCCTTAAGATTTTTATATACATTAGTAAGTCTTTCCTCGAACTCTCTCTTATCTACTTGAAACAGTCCCAGATATCTTAGCCCTTCCTTGTAGGAGAGATGCTTTAGGCCCTCCATCATCTTAGTGGCACTTGATTGGACTATGTCCAGTATGTCCATATTTCTCTTGTAAATGAGGAGCCCAGAACTGGTCATAGACTATTATGGTTTCACCGGTGCTGAGTAGAGGAGAAAGATCATCTCCCTCAATCTATGGGCATTATTTTGTTGAGTGTAGCCCAGGATACCATTAGCCTTCATTGCAACAAGGATATGTTGCTGACTCATGTTCAACTTGGTGTCCACTAAGACGCCCACATCCTCTCTGCCATGTTGCTTTCCAGCTTTCCAGGTAACCCCCAACATACACTGGTGCCTAGGGTTGTTCCTCCCCAGCTACAGGACTTTGCACATCCTTATTGAACTTCATGAGTTTCCTATTCTCCAGCTTCTCCAGCCTGTCAAGGTCCCACTGCATGGCAATACAACCTTCTGGCATATCAACCCCTCCTCCCAGTTTCATGTCATCTGCAAACTTTCTGAGGGCATAGAATCATAGAATCATAGAATCATTATTAAGGTTGGAAGTGACCTCAAGGATCATCTAGTCCAACCATCCCCCCACCACCTATTACCCACTAAACCACGTCCCTAAGTACCA
>VWZZ01002914.1:65386-87629 GCA_013399095.1 Psophia crepitans
GAATCCAGATAGATGACATCAGTTGTTCTTCCCTTGTCCACCGACGCTGTAACCCCATCATAGAAGGCCACCAGACTTGTCAGGTATTATTTGCCCTTAGTGAAACCATGTTGGCTGTCACCAATCACCTCGTTATTTTCCATGTTCCTGAGCATAGTTTCAGGGAGGATCTGCTCCAGGCACAGAGGTGAGACTGACAGGCCTGTAGTTCCCCAGGTCTTCCTTTTTTCCCTTTTTGAGAATGGGGGTTATGTTTTCCCTTTTCCAGTCAGTGGGAATCTCACCAGACTGCCACGACTTCTCAAATATGACATAGAATGGCTTGGCCACTTTACCTGTCAGTTCCCTCAGGACCCATGGATGCATCTCATCAGGACCCATGGACTTGCTCACCTTCAGGTTCCTTAGATATCCTTAAACCTGATCTTCTCCTACAGCAGTTTTCATTCTCCCAGTCCCTGCCTTTGCCTTCTGTGACTTTTGCAGCATGGTCAGAGCCTTTGCCAGTGAAGACTGAGGCAAAAAAAGTCATTGAGTACCTCAGCCTTCTCCATATCTTGGGTGACCTGTTCAATTCTGGAGGGGACCCACATTTTCCCTCATCTTCCTTTTTCGTTAACATATTTATAGAAAATCTTCTGGTTGCCTTTAACACCCCTGGCCAGACTGAATTCTGTCAGGGCTCTGGCTTTCCTAACCTGATCCCTGGCTGCATGGACAGCATCCCTGTATTGCTCCCAGGCTACCTGCCTTTGCTTCCATCCTCTGTGGGCTTCCCTTTTTTTGTCTGACTTTGTCCATGAGCTCCTTGTTCTTCCATGCAGGCTTCCTGGTGTTTTTGCCCGATTTCCTCTTTGTCAGGATGCAACACTGTTGAGCTTGGAGGAAGTGGCCCTTCAATACTAGCCAGGTTGTCAGGGGTAGAAGGACTGAACAAAGCATGAGAGAGCAAATTCCTCCCCTTGTACAGGTATCTAAAGGCAACTCTGCCACTTGTGCATGCGCATTTGACAATTTTCTTATCCTTAAATATGGCAATAAGAAGTTAGTTGATATACCTCTACTTGTGCCTGGTTGATCAATGTTTATTGAGAGCAGAGTTTAGACTGGTTTGGCATTCATTGGTTGGCAATATGAAGTGGAGTAGAGCTAAGTGCAAGACCCTGGCACAATGCTGAATATAAGTCATTTCCTGTTACTCAGATAAGTAATATGTACAGCATTATGTCAGTGCTATACTTAGAGCACTAGGTTTTTTTAGTGAAGACAAAGATAAAATGTATCCTGTCTTCCCATAGTCCCTGGTAGACTTGCATACTATGGCTATGATCTGGTTTACAGTGGTAAGAGAACTGTTATACATAATTTAAAACAATTAAGCATTGAATTAACTTCTGAATAGGTGAAATTGTAATATCTGCCTTTCCTACACTAAGAGCTGATAGCACTGCTGGAGGGAGAAAGCCTACAGCAATTGTGGTGGAAATGGACTTAAATTCAGAAAGTCATTAAGTGAAACACTAAATGGAAGTGACTCAGTAGCTGAGCTGCTAAAAAGGGACATTAAAGATAAAGAGGGTTTTTTTCCTTTTGTTTTCCATTCCTCTTGAGAGTTAGGCAAGAAACTTCTTTAAGGCAAAGGTATAGGCATGGTGGAGAAGTCAGCTGCTTCTTACTCATAAAATACAGCACCCTCTGGAACAGAGGAAATAAAGCAATACATTGGCATATAGATATGGGATCTTTACTGACAACAGACATGGACAAGAGAGGGAGAGCTTCAAAGACTTAATGTGAGAATTTTAGGTAATTTTTCATATCGTGACATGAAGATTATTTGAAATTTGTCACATCAGCATTATCAGAGTAATATTCTTTATATAGTCTTCTGGAACATATTTACTTAGCATCAGCAAAGATCGAACTGGTTATTGCCATTGCTAAGGTCTGGATCAACAAACCTTTAATAAGGTTAACACATGTAAATTTTCTTTTTAACCTTACAGATCTGTCCTTTCTCTCCTCCTTGGGTTTTTGTCTGGGTTTTTTGGTGGTTTTTGTTTGGTTGGTTGGTTGGTTTTTGTTTGTTTGTTTGTTTGTTTGTTTGTTTAACTAAGTCTAGTCTATAGTCAGTTTGGGGTTTGGTTTACCTAGTTTGATAAGTTTTGTTCTTATTCTCTTCACAGCAGGACAAAATACATGACTTGACTTGGCTGATACCCTTGGCTGTCCATAGCCACTAAGGTAAACAACTACTGGCATCCAGCAAGGAATTTAGGAGAGATGGAAGTGAGGAAGGAGAGCAGAAACATTTCTGGGTAGTTACCTTAGTGTCTTCTGTGATTTTTATTATGACTGTGTGTTTAATTTGACTCTCTTGTAACGTTAATGTAAATGTTACATTTTAGGGTATGGTCAGTGATTTCAGAATAGGCTCATCCACTTTCCCTTAGTGGAGAATCAAGATAAGTAATTATCCTCCAGTGAGACAGATAACTCAGATTTGTATTTGGAGAATTATCTTCATCCAATGTAAATATCAAAGCTGCTGACAAAATGAACATTATTTTTGTTAGCCTTCAGGAGGCCTTTTCCTCAAATATGGTGGATTTTTTTTTAAATTGATAAAAATAGTTTACTTAAAAAGCCATTTTGTTAAAGAAAAAGGAGCATAAATCAAATAAATGTCATTAAAGTCACTATGAACACTGAGAATATGGTCAAATGTTGCTGGTCTCAAATCACTGATATTTTCTATAACTTCGGTTTTCAAAAGACAGCAGTTCCATATGTGTTTTAAATAATTTGTTCCCTGATCTTTAAAAAAAGTTAGAAGGTAGCTGTAATTTAAAGATGGTGTTAGGAGAGCTATGCAGAATAGTAGGATTGAATGACTTAGTAAAATCCGTATTATTGCCCTGGTTAACTCTCCTGTACGATAAAGAAAGTAAATGCATATCCAACTTAACTGTGACATAGTCTTACAAAAAGCTTAACACACAGCTCCACAATTGCTCTTTTCCTTGGAAAAGGTTCTTCTTCTTTTAGGACACATTCTTTAAAGACATATTTATTCTTATTCAGCATGGAGATGCCAAACAGGCACGTTGTCATGCATCTGAACATAAACCAACACAGTGTGTATCAAGGGACCTCTCACTTTTCTATAGCAGTAAATGTGTAATAAATGGTAATAAACAGCCAACCAAAGGGAGTTCTTGTGATTTTTCATTTACTACTTTCATCCTTACTGACTTTGCCAGTTTCTCTGGTAAATTAATTCACTCACTGTTACTCCTCTCAGACCTCAACTATTTGTTCTATATCTTCTACCCACCGAAGCTCAGTACTGCCCTAGAAGTTTTTGTCTTTTTAATATAGGGATTTATTTTATAGTCATCTAAAGAATGCATGTTATATGCCTTCTTAACACTTAAAAACTTTCTGTTGTTCCAGTTAAATATGTTGGCATACAAGACAGAGATCTAGCTAATGCCTCCTGTCCTCTCATTAAGGCCCCCAAGGAGTGATCGGTGAGATATCCTGTTTTCATGACACCATGCTAGAACTGAGAACAACGTAGGAAAATACCTTTCCATCAATATCTTTAATGTCTGCTGTCTGCTCCCTGCCATATGGATGTTCAGGACAGATTCCCAGGTAATCATATTATCATGGAAAGAGTTTAAAGTGGAAAAACTCCCAAGCATCAAATGTAAATTTTACTAGATCAGTCCCTTTGGGAAACAAGTCTAAAAAACCCTGGTGCATGTTAGAGGGTGACCCTGCAGGGCTCTTCAGACCTAATCATGGGAGAGCAGTGATAGGACAGAGCTGTTGGATTTCTGGCACCATGGGATGTGGCCAGCATAGGGACAGCTCAAAACCTGCAGACTCCATAAAAAAACCCTCTCTTTTGTTTTGCATGACATAGAGTTCATTTTTTTCTCCCTACTTCTGAGTCTGTCAGTCATGCCTCAGTTTAAGGAACAAGATTAATCTGGCTTGTATTGAATTCACGCAATGAATAGAAGATGTGATACTGTAGTTAAACAAAGGAAAATCTAGGCTGAAGTAATGGGAAAATTAATGTGAAGAAAGAATACAGGATAAAGAATGATGCAATGTGTACCTAGAAAGAAAAGTATCTAAGCATCTATCTTACGATATTTTACATTGTTTGATAATGTATGTGATCATGAAATGAAGTAAAAGAATATTGCATACGCAAGAACTGGAGAGTTAAAATTCTTCAAAATGTATGCATTCTTATATTTCTTCACTTAAGGCATATTAATTTATTATATTTATACAGCTACTTACACATACATGTAAGTATATGTATTCTTTAATGGCAAATTACCACATATAAAACCTCTATCATGACAAATTCTTATCTGTTTGTGTCACTCCCAAAGAAACTACTATGTAACATTCATCCCTTATCCAAAATTAAGTTGTCTGCAAAGAAATAACATCAGAAATTAAATACCTTAGTGGAAAAGTTTAGTTAGTAATTAATCTCATAAAATATAACACTGACAAAGTATCAAATAGTAGATAATCATAATCTAGTAATTTTAAAGAAAGATATGTCTGGTCGTATTATTGTATTGGGCTTGCACGGCAAGGCTTTTGGTACTGGCAGGGAGGTGGGGGTGGGCGCCAGGGGTGGTTTCTCTGAGAAAATGCTAGAAACTTCCCACATGTTCCCCGCACAGCCAATGCAAGGTAGCTCCAAGACCCACTGCTGGCCAAGGCCAAGACCATCAGCCATGGTGGTAGCATCTCTGGGGTAACCCACCACAATTATACAAATTGGTATTTACTACTATGTGAAAAATAAAATTTAAACCATATAGAAATATCACTTTTTACAAGTTCTTATGAAAACACTATACATTTACAACAGACTGCCAAACTGACATTTTGTGCCATATTCGAATATAAGCCCTGAACTTTTCAATTGCCAGAGGCAGAGGGAAGAGACTTCTAATGTTCTTTTTCTTACTTCCCTTGATTAGCATCAGCTTTTATATAAAGTCAGACAAATTAAATGATCTGTGGCAGTGTTTGTTATTGAACATGCAAAGGGATTAAATTTCATATATTTAGGAATGGATTGAATGTGCCTGAAGAAAAATGTGAAACCAATAAACTAGTAGATTATAGTTTATGATACCATATGTAATGTCATCAAAGTGGGTGAACAGCAGCCTCTGAAATACACAACCTCGGCACAGCAAGTGTACTATATTCATATGTTCAAGATCAAATACTTGCTTGAGAATTTAGCACAAGCTAAATTAGAATTAGAAATAGAGTTTAGCACTTTCTAACCTCAAATCACACCTGTAAACCTTTTCTGGTTAAATGAATACAATGAAGATAACTTAACATAAACTTGCGTAGCACCATCCTGTACAAGTCATTAAGAAAATGATGGCAGCATCTTGGAAACAGTGAAAAGTATGTTTAAATAACAAATATTTCAATTTGGATGAAAACAACCTTCCCATATACAAGTTACTCCAAACAATACAATATCTCAAACTCCCCTAAACTGCAGGCAATGCAGTCAGTTGGAGGAAACAGCTCAGCACCAAAACAAAGTGTAGGCAATATTTTTCCTTCTTTTGCCACAAGCAACTGTGTTTTGTCATCAGACACATGCCAAACAATTTCATTCTGTCTGTTGTTCGCATACAGTTCTTTATTACACACACACACACACACACACACACACACACACACACACACGAGGATTACGTTCTACATGCAACTATTTACCTTTGTGATTTTGTCACTTTTTCTACAAGTAATAGACTTTGTCTTTGTTCCAGAACCATTCTGCAATAACAAAGGGGAATGAAAATGCCAGCAGCAAAGCCTGTGTAAGGGAACTGCATTAAAATGTTCATGGCTTCTTACAGTTAAGTTGAAATCACTCACTCCCTGTTTGCAACACATTTGTTAGCTACTACCTGACATAATAAACTGTTTCCTTCTAAAGAAAAAGCCCACTTTTTAAAAATATTTTTTTTCTTTAGAGGGATTTCAGTACAACGTTGACCCATATACTCCTTTGTCCTTTTGTTAGCTTAGCTAATGTCTCTAAATACTGCAGCACAACCACATCAAAGGCAGGATTAGGTTTATCCGACCTAAACCTGAACTTCATTCCAGTGAATAGAAGGCCAACACATACTGAGGGATTTGACACAACTACCCTGTCTGCAATCCATTTAGTCCGTTTGCTTATGCCTTTACTTTATAGTTCCCAAATATATTTTTATTCCCTGTGGCATTCCTAGTGACATTAAAAATTTAAATGCAAGACTTAATGAAGGAAAGTATTTATATCTAGAAAAGTCAGTCTTAATCCTTCTCTTATTCTCTTCTTTTACTGTCCTTGTAGTGATGAGCCTACAGCAGCACTTTACTTTACAAGTAACTGCAGAAAGGCAGAGGGTGCAATGGTAGTTGTGGCACCACTCAGCCTCTGGACTCCTTCTGAAAACTTTGGAGTAGGAATTTAGAACAAAAGTGTCCCTTTTTTTTTTTTTTTTACCAGAAGGCACTGCTGGGCAATGCACTTCTAATTGGAATGGGTCTCCACTACAGAAATACTAAATACTGATAAGAAAAATATGGCCTAAGTATTGAATATACAAGACTCTTGCACTTTCATAATTTTTCAGACTCAGAATGTTTGCCATTAGACTGTATTTTATATTTTTTCTTTATATTAAGACATTACTTAAATGACAGAATTAACACATGTTTATACTTTTGTTACAAGTATTTGTTACATGTTGCTTAAAATAATGGTAAGTCCTTACAAAGAAATGACAGAAGCATGTCATTATTATTTCCCTGCTTAACTGGTACCATAAATGCACAAGGTGCCAAGCGGTGGGGAATTTATAGGGCACATCTGAAGTAGTAGCTCATGTACAGCACATGACAGAACAAAACTGATGCAGAACTAAACCATTCAATTCTTCAGCTTTAGATACTAGCTCTAAGAGAGATGAAATCTTCGCTAGACATATTTTATGTCTATCAATTTTCTCCTCTGTTAATGATTTCTGTTTGAAGTACTTCTTGCCTTCTTTACTCAGATCACATTCAGTAACAGTTTGATGCTTCATACATTTTCTGTCGAGGCTTTATCCTGCACTTCTAAAGAGTCAGTTCTCTAACAGGACTTTTCCACCTCAATCTTCTATATCTTAGAATAATACAATTTGAAAAGGATAAGATATTAAACCCTGGATATCAGGGTTCTCAGAAACTGTGTAATCTCCAACTTTTGGTATGTTGTCTGTCTTCACAATTTATCCATGAAAACAAAAGAGGAAAACACTGAAAGCTACATTCAGTAGTCCTGCTGAGGATTTCTTTCTGAAAACACACAGATTTTACTAGAACTGATGTGCTGGGTTAACCCTGGCTGAAGTCCAGGTAGCCACCAAAGCCACTCTATCGCTCCCTCTCCTTAACTAGACAAATGGGAAAAGGTGTAACAAACGGCTCATAGATTGAGATAAGGATAAGGAAAGGCTGTTCACCAATTACCTACCATTCGGGCAAAACAGACCAGACTTAGAGAGGAATTAATCTGATTTATTTCGAAGCAAAGCACTGAGTAAAGCAGTGAGAAATAAACCCAAGATTTAAAACACCTCCCTCAACCTCCTCCTTCTGTTGCTTGAGCTGGCGGAGCTGCTTGCCAAGCTGTTAGCCATCATCTATCAGCAGTCCTGGCTAATAGGCAAAGCTCCAGTTGTCTGAAGGTTGGCCAATGTGATGCCCATCTACAAGAAGGGCTGAAAAGAGGATCCGGAGAACTACAGGCCTGTCAGCCTGACCTTGGTACGGGATCACATGTTGTTTCAGCTGCTTCTTCTGCAGTCCTTCATGAACTGTTCCAGTGGGTCTCTCCCATGGGGTGCAGACCTTCAGGAACAGACTTCTCCAGGGTGGATCCCCCCAGGGTCACAAGTCCTGCCAGCAAACCTGCTCCAGCATGAGCTCCTCTATCCACAGATCCACAGGTCCTGCCAGGAGTTGCTTCAGCATGGACTTCCCACGGGGTCATAGACTCCTTCAGGTGTCTCCAGCTGCTCTGGCATGGGGTCCTCCACTGGCTGCAGGCGGAATCTCTACACCCCATTATCCCTCCTCTACGTGCTGGAGGAGGACAGCCTGCCTCACCATGGTCTTTACCACGGACTGCAGGGGAATCACTGCTCCGTTGCCTGGAGCACCTCCTCCTCCTCCTTCTTCACAGACCTTGTGTCGCAATCCAGTGTCAGGGTCGTTTCAGTATGATCCCAAGAGCCAAGAATAAGACACACAAGACGTCAAATGCCATATACCAAAACAGATTTTATTACAAAAGTAAAAAGCAAAATAGGAGAACAGTAGTGATGGGATAGACTGGAATAAAGAGGCAGAAATTAGGCAACCATTTGGAATAGAGTTGCAAGAATAGTCACCACCATGGGTCCACAGTATCTTGTGGGTGAAGGCACGGGTCTGCAGCATCTTGGGGGTCCAAATCTCTCGGTGTCTGGTCTCTCGGTGTCTGGTGGTGGACAAAAGCGCGCGGTGGGTCTTCATCCTTAGTTCTTTTAGTGCTGAGTCATTGCAGGCACACAATGGAACCAGTCAAACATGCGCCTGGTTGTGCGCCGATCACATGCAGACTGTACCCATGTGTAGGCCTCACTATCAGTTTGGGGGTCCCTTCAGTTGGTAGCCTCTGTAGGTAGGCCCCACAGGTACAACAATGGGATGAATGACCTCAGGGTCTTCCTGGGTGTTGCCCAAAGGACTGCACATTACGAAGCTCATCACCGTGTTAAAGCACATCTCTGGTCTTGTCCATTGTTGTCCCTCCTCATCTTGGTTGGCAACAGAACCAGTTCTGGGCAATCCTTGAGGTAAAGATCACCTTCAGTCCTTTACACCTTGTTGTCTGCGGAGTTTCTCACATCTCACTCCTCTCTTGGCTGTAAAAGCTTCTGCAGTTGTTTTTTTGGGGGGTTGGTTTTGTTTGGTTGCTTTTTTCCTTTTAACTCTGCTATCCCAGAGGCACTACCACTGCTGCTGCTGGGGTCAGCCTTGGCCAGTCTTGGAGCCTGCTCGCATTGGCTGTATCAGACACAAGGGAAGCTTCTAGCAACTTTTTGCAGAAGCTACCACCCCTGTTGCCCCCACACTACCAAAACCTTGCCACACAAACCCAAAACAACAGAAAATGATGGTTACTTATTTTATCAACTGCAACTTTCCCCTTTATTTAAATGAGAAGTTAAAGTGACCCCATTATCAAAGCTGGACTTGAACAGAACCACTGAAATCCTAAAGCAGATGTTCAACAATAATGTTATTTCCCTTGTGAGAATATTCAAAGTAAATTCTTATGAGTTATGCTGGCATAATGTTACTACACCAAAGGAAAAATGGCTTCATCCATAGCTTTATGCAGCACAAATCAGAGTACTGTCAAGTTAATAGACAGATTTTACTCAAGTTCTATTTAGAAATGTACAGTCTCTTTATGGAAAGAAACATGATGTTGCCAGACCATGAGAAAATTAATTAACGTTTGACAAAAAAACCACAAAACATACGATAAATTTACAATGAGTTATCAAATAATCTCTAAAGATGGGTTACTTTTTTATTCTTATGACAGGTACACAAGATCTGTCTTTATAGATGTGATGACCCTTTCAGCGTGGAAGAAAGTATGTAGGAGGCATTTCAAATCAGTTTGATTATGCTTGCTAACAGCAAATTGTTATTTTGTAATACTAGTAAGGTTATATTTAAAATGTTCTATAGCCTTTCTTTTTCATAAGATGAGGCTTTGGGTCTGTAGGGAAAGTCTCTGGTATTTTTGGAAGAACTGAAAATATACACAGGTATATAACATATGTAAAGTCAAATATAACACAGCAAAAATATTGTTCTGTGCTTGTTTTAGCTGGGATAGAGTGAATTTGTTCATAGTAGCTGATATGGGGCTGTGTTTTGGATTTGTGCTGAAAACAGTTTTGATAATGCAGAGATGTTTTTGTTGTTGAGCAGTGCTTACACAGAGCCAAGGCCTTTGCTGCTTCTCACACAGCAAGTAGGCTGGGGGTGCCAAGAAGCTGGGAGGGGACACAGACAGGGCAGCTGACCCCAACTGACAAAAGGGATATCCCATACCATATGACATCATGCTTAGCATATAAAGCTGGGTGAAGAAAAAGGAAAGGGAGGGATGTTCTGAGCTATGGTGTCTGTCATCCTGAAAAGGAGTTATGCGTGATGCAGCCCTGCTTTTCTGAAGAGGGCTGAACACCTGCTGGCAATGTTGAGCAGCTGTTGAATAAAGAGGTACGTTTTCTCTTCTTGTGCAAGACTGAACAGGACATCATGGGTCATTTATTTCAGTCCCCTAGTCAATTCCAGATATTTGTCTTCCTCATTTCTGCTGAGAGTTTTCATTGAAAGTTTATTACATTTATAAAACTTCCCAAAGAATTTTTGTGATTAACTTACTGTCCATTGGTTAGAAAGATAATACCATCCTGACTTTCTTTTATTTGCCAAAGTAATTATTGAGTTCAGCATTTCTGTTTCTTTTGTTTCATTTATTTTTCAAATACAGCAGCTACTAAGCTGATATTACATAGATATGATTAAGGACATCTCGGTGCATCTAACTCAGAAAAAAACACGACTCTGCCTTACTTCCCAAATACTTAATCCCCTAAGCAGTAAGCAACCTAGAGCAGCTGGGGGGTGTGTGTACGTGTGTGTAAAATGCACTCTGAGATAAGCCTGCTGGTAATAGTAGATGATCTCTGCAGTAAACTTCCCTTCACAACATTCTTCAAACTTTCCCTGCCTTTAGTGGCACGGGCTAAGGTGTTTCACCACATGGAGTGCTTCTAAGATTAGGAGTGGTTTAAGACCATTTCCAGTTTTTGTGCCTCCTAGGATTAAATTTTACAAATTTTATATACTTAGATGAGGCACAACCTTTTCTAAAGTTACCTTGCTTTTACTTTAAACTTTTGGAAACACTTCAGAAATACTACCTGCACAACCAGAAGCTTGCAAATCACTGTCTAAAAGACTCTTCTCAGAATTCATGAAGGAAACTAGGAAGTATAAAGCACCGTTTATAGCTTTTTTAAAAAAATTAGCAATAAAGATTTTTTTAAAAGGACATTTCATAAAAATGTCTTAACTTAGGCACAGATTCAGAGTAAGAGTCAAACACTTCCTAGGAACTGTGCTTGGCATAAACCGGCATGTGATTTTAAACTCTTTCTCTCATATTGAAATGATAGAAACATATAGGTGGAGATAGACCTCTGAGTGTCCATCAGTTTCCAGCAGATCACCTCCACTGATCTGCTGGAAATGCTTTCCTAATGCACACCAGGAGGATGTTAGCTCCTCTTTGCTGCAAGGGCACAGTCCTGCTCCATCTCCAACATGAGTCAGGTAATACTCCTTCTCTTTCCCAATTAACCTATGCCTGGTCTCTACATATTTTTGTAAACTGAGATCTTGGTGTAAGAGGAGAAGAGATTTAACACAAATTCCACAACATTCAAAAAATAAAGGAGAAAATGCACTCCCAGTTTTCACAGAACAAACTCAATTTTCCTAAAAAAATAAAGGGGGTGGGGTGTGGACCTGGGGGGAGGGAGAAAAAAAGGAAAGAAAAAGTGAAGACAGGGAGATGAAAAGGAACAAAATTAATCAAAATATCATATTTGAATAGCTGAGGGATTAAAAGTACAATTAGTCTGTCAGCATATCCTCAGACCAATTTTCATTTTTTTCATATGCTCAGGTATTAAAATGATGAAGAGTACAATCAGACCATATTTACAAACACGTGAACGTGAAATGTGATACTCCAAAGGATTTCGATCTTTTCTTGCAGATATCATGTGATAACGTTTTAGCAAGACTGGTGTAATTTCTGGTGTTAGAAACAGGAAAAATGATAACTGGAACTACTAAGTGCCAATAGTGGCACTTCTGAGTAATTTCAGTCCATCAGCTAATGCATTTATGCAGTTCTGTAAAAACAAATACTTCATTATGTGTATATCACTAGAGCAAAAAAGCTGAGAAGATCCTGTCAATTAAGTGAATGCACACACGACTTTCATAAGATGTATTTGGTAATTGTAATAGGAAAATACCCTATGACCATAATCATCCAACAGAAATGAGAAACATCTCCCTGTGTCGTCTTTACTACCTACAACAATAAGTAAAGAAGGAAATCTCTCTCTTTTAATACACCTAAACCTCTTTTGGATATTTAGGGAGCTTTTCTCTACACTGAGAAGGATTTGTACTTGTATGTGTAATTGCTGATCTTACAGATCAGATTATGTCTTTTTTCTTCTAAAATGAAATAGAGTAATGTGGGGGTTTTCTTTTGCTTTTGAAGAGTGAAGTAATTTTCCCCATCCCTCAAACTGTTACATGATGATAATTGTGTTTTATGTTTTTAAGTTACCAGTCAAAGAAATTTCCTCCACTTCTGGAAAATGAGGAAGTATGAATATGAGGCTAGGTTCTGTTCTCAGCGTATTGATTTGTAAGACTGAAATTTTTGGCACAGTTGGATACAGAAGTTCCTGGTCCTCCACAACTTCACCTTATGCTTTTCTTGGCCACAACGGCATAATTCTCAGAGGGAATGAAACGAAAATGAAAACAGCTGAACCAAACCAAGTCAAACAATCCAACATTTTCTTGGATGATCTTTTCCTCCCTGGTTTATGATATAGCTCCACAAATAGTTGGGTTGGCAGATGTGTGGGGTTGGTTGCACAGGAAGAGTTCCAGGAGTTACAGGGATTATTAAAGCAGTTTCACCACTGTAAACAGTGTCTCCTGATGCATTTACCTCCTCTGGCCTACAAGCCCTTTTTTCCCAATTACCCCGTTAATTCTAATGAGGGTGCTCAGCAAGGCCATGAGTTGCCAAAGCTAGGTTTAAATTACACTCTCAGTGAAAGACAATACGTTCCAGCAATATCATTTTTAACAAGACCAGCCGTCAAAATATTCTCTTTTTTTGATTCTCTAACTAGCCAACCTCTAAGGGACTGTTTTTTAATAATTTTGTTCTTAAAAAACCCCAACTGCAAAGCAGCAATTATTGTTATTTATTCAGATACAGTCTTATATAGTTCCCATGCTTTTGTGAATAACAGTTTATGTATTCACAGGTTTATGTGGATATACTGTACAAATATAGACTTACAGCCTTATCTAAGATAATGTACAAACAAGAATACTTCTTGTGATACCTGCCAGTCCTGCATCTTAATAACATGGGTTTTCAGGGCTAATTTCGAAAAGCAGAACCTTGAAGTATCATAATAAAGTCATAATTTCTAGTCTGATGCACTTATATTCCAGGAAAGCATACTCAACATACATAATTTCTGTATAAATTGTGTGATATGTGTATCTGCAGCACTGCAGAAATGGCAAAGGCCCAGGTTACCGATTCTTTGCTTCACTGCTTTTAATACAAGTCATCTAACAAGGTAATGAGGTAGACGACAGGAAATTTAATATTAATTTTGCATGGCCTATTCAAACCATTCTTTTTTTTTTTATAAGAGTTTTTTGTGATTTACCTAAGCTAATATCATCTAGTCAAAAACATCACTCTCTGGATCTATTTATGCAGAACAGTATAACTTAATGCAACACAGAATTTACCATTGCCAACATTATCCCTTGCCTACAGCAAGACAATAAAATCTTGGCTTTCCAAACCAAGAGTCTTTTTATTCAATGCTGCAGTTGATTTCCTTTTCTACAATTGATTTTTATTATATTCCATAGTCAAGCACTTTCAGCAAATTTAAAGATTATCTGCAATATGTATTCTAGGAATAAACCTGCTGTAGTCATAGAAGGAGTTCTGTAAACCATTCCTGTAAATGTATTTTACAGTTTAATATCCTCAGATTAAAGAGACCATCACAGCATTTTATATGCTGAGGGAGGCAAAAAATTTACAATGGGCAAATCACTGATAAACATTACATCAAAGTTTGAGAGTCTACTCCACATACAGCACTGCAGGAAACTGTACTGAATCAAATGAACTTTTTTTTCTGGAAACATTTTCATTTTGATCCAGTCTTTATCATAAAAACAATATTTCTGGTGACACTTTTTTCCTATGCACATTAGTGCAAAATAGAACATGTGTGAATGAGGATCAACAGCCAGTATTCACGGTACATAGTTTCCCATTCCCCAGCACTACAATAGATAGGCAAATACTCGTGGCAACTTTTCTGAACAATGGAATATTGCCTGAAGTTTATTTTACATCTCTGTTCCGCAGTCATTGAGATAACATTTCTAGATAAGTATCCTTCAATCTGCGATGACTGCTAGTTGTCACGTGAGCGAATTCCACCATTGACTGAAAAGGCACAAAAATTGAAAGGATTTGGACAATGATACAAAGGGCTTGCTCACTATAGTGTAGCTATTTTTGAACAAGCTGCCTCGTGATGCATTTGTTTTACCTTCCTACAAAGCTAGATGGAAATGTCAAGGGAAGCCTCTTAGCCACAAGGATACCTCTTACATTCCCAGGTGGTTTGCTTGGCACAGGAACAGCAAGGACTTGCCCTTGTGCAGAACTCCTGCTTACAGCATGGTTCTGTTTCTAGGCTTATCTATCTTTACAAATGTGTGTAAAGGACTGTGAACCTAGAACTTCTTCAACTGTGTCACCTGGGCTAATAAAGTATACTACTTCGCCCCTCAGAATCACACAGAACCACAGAATATTAGAGGTTGGAAGGGACCTTGAAAGATCATATAGTCCAACACCCTTGCCAGGACAGGACCACCTAGAGCACATCACACAGGAATGTGTCCAGTCTGGTTTTGAATGTCTCCAGAGAAGGAGACTCCACAACCTCTCTGGGCAGCCGGTTCCAGTGTTCAGTCATTCTCACAGTGAAAAAGTTTTTCCTTATATTAACATGGAACCTCCTATGCTCCAGCTTGCACCCGTTGCCCCTTGTCCTATCACTTAACGATATTGAGAAGAGCCTGGCACCATCTTCCTGACACTCACCTTTACATATTTATAAACATTGATGAGGTGACCCCTCAAATATAACTGGTTTTGTTTCCAGAGACAATCACAGTTGCAAGCATACCCTTAGCAGAAGAATGTGGGCATTTACATCTGGCAAAGTTCCTCCTGTTCTACAAGGCTGACACTGGCAATGCCTTGGTCTCTCTCAGTAGCACCTCATGGCTTGTAGTTCCTTCTGGTATTCTGAGCTAGCAAATCCTAGGGTTTGCCACAAGTTGCATTTCTGACCTGGGACTGGGTATTTCTGTCCATTTTTCTGCATGAAAGGAGGGCATCCACTGAATGTACGCACAGAGGTATGCTAAGATGTACTTTAAGTGCATGCTTCAAATCTTTATCCACTGAGACAAAAGTTATATTTTTTGTATACTTGTTAGCTGTGATGATTTCTTCTTTGCTGGACTGAATTACTCAGGAAACAGATTTTTTAGGAAGTTTATTTAGGTATTACATTAATAATTTAGAAGGTTTCCCTCATTGTTCTTTCTTTTTGTCAAAAAGCCAAGCTTTTGCATTTATATTAATTGCAGAGGTGCTGTTTTCTCAGTTACTCAGTTCATTAGCAGTGCAAAAGACCTGAAGCTCTGCTGGTATAAATTTTTTAGAGGGGTTCACCTTTCTCAGGGAGCAATGAAAAGGGCAAAGTCATGACATAATTTCTCATTTTATAATGGGAAATTTATTCAAGCGTGTTTTTGTTACCATTTATCACTGAGGACACCTTACAATTAAATGCCTTCATTTGCACATAAGTAGCCCAGAAACCTTTTAAATTCCCATGGAACTTAGTCTGGATTTTCTTTCTTTTTTTTTTCATTTTTTCTTAATTTTCACTTAGTCTCTCAACTCACTGCTGCAAACAGATATATTCATGTCAACACTGTTAGTTTTATGCTTGCAAATTTGAAGAATCAGTCTTTAATTAATAGCAAGAGGCTTATCACAAGTGCAAACTAAAAATAGTTTGCATTAACAGTGTATTTGAGAACACTGGGCAAAAGACAAGTTTGCTGGATGGACAGTATTTGTATATTTTTTCTCTTGAATCCTCAATATATGAGTTAATTGAAACAATTGTTTTCCGTTGCATGACGAACAGAACAGACACTGCTTAGAGTCATGAAGATTTGTTAATAGGTGATATAGAACATTTTCAGGTGAACATGACAAGTTAATTCCCAGGAAACCAGACAGACTCTATAGCATACAAACTCATTCTCACATTGCTTGTCTTTTAAGACTACTCTCACAATGGTGCTTTGGTGCACCACCATCATTAAAATGGTCTCATGGAAATATTTTCCATTCTTTCAGACATAATTTCTCTGCTTCTGTTTTTTTAAAAAAAAAAGGAGAGAGAGAGTGAGAAATTGAAACCTACCCCTGCAGCAATTATTTTCTTTCTACAGTGGTTCGGCCGTGCATGGGTGTCCACGTTGACAACTGAACTATTTGCACATTAATTATTACATGAAGAGCACTGATGTATTTTCTTTGAGTTACTGCAAAAGTATATAGAGACTTGCAATATAGAAGCATATCAGCTGCAAAAATAGTGGTCTATGCACATCCACAGATACCTGCACCTTAGACAGGAGTTGATCTGAGTTACAGTTTAACAAAGAGGTACTGAGATCTATGGGCAAATAATAGATTAGTCCTTTCCCCATGACCTCTCTCCCAGTGCTTAACTGGTTTAAGGCGTTTTTCTCTCTCTCCGCTTCTTTTGAATTGTTTTTATCCACTCCAATCCTTCTGTATCATATTCCAGTCTTATTTTTGTACCTATTTCTGCCACATTCCATTTGCCTTCACTTTGAAACTTATGATTCATGTTATGTATTTATGTCATCTCTCAGCCTTTGCCCTATGAACTGAGGACATGGTCTTCCTCTATGCTCTCTAGAAATGTGAGGAGATCCCACAACCCATAGTGACCCTGGACAACAGTAGGGCAAGCACATTCAAAAGTATGGCATTGGGCACACCAAGCCACTGGTGATATATCTGAGGGTTATTTGCTCGAGAAAAACTGTAATTTTCAAACCTGTAGGTGTAATTCATTTTACAACAAATCACCTTTTGAAGCATATGCTACCTGTACACATAATTCAAAAGTATTTGCCATCACGGATGGCTTTGCAATGCAAGGAAAAACAGACTAAGCCTCTGCTCAACTCTGAAATTAATAAGAATATGAATTCATAGGAACATTACTGAAGTAAACACCAAATCACCTACTTCTGGAGCCTGGCACTGTGGGGAAAGGGTTGATGATATGGAAAGTAGAATTTATCCATTTCTACTAATCTACTTCAATCTTCAATACATAGTAGACTGTAGTGGGTCAGGCTGAGCTGGAGTTAATTTCCCCGTACCAGCCCTTACAGCGCTGTGCATTGGTAGCAGCAAGGTGTTTGAGCACCAGTGTTTTGAGTACTGCCGAGCAGTGCCGGCACACATCAAGGTTGTGTCTCCAACCCTTCTTCCACCCCCTCAGCAGTAGGCTGGGGGTGGGCAAGATCCTGGGAGGGGACACAGCCAGGGCAGCTGACCCAGACTGGCCAAACGGATATTCCATACCATATGACGTCTGCTCAGCAATGGGAAGCTGAGGGAGAGGGGGAGGAACGGAAGGCATTTGTTTTTTTCAACGTTTTGTCTTCCGGGGTAACCACTACGCTTTTGGAAGCCCTGCTTCCCAGGAAGTGGCCGGACATCGCCTGCTGATGGGAAGTAGAGAATAATCTTTTGTTTTTTCCTTGCTTTGCTTCCGCGCGTGGCCTTGCTTTTCATTATATTAAAACTGCCTTTATCCAAACCCACGATTTTGGAGTTGTCTTTTCCATCTTATTTTTCCCCTCTCCCCTCTCTGCCCTGCTGAGGAGGGAGTGATAGAGCGGCTTGGTGGGCACCTGGTGTTTAGCCAAGGTGAAACCACTACATAGACTTCTATTTATTCAGATTTATGTCTTACTTCACATAGGGATTATCACATGCTTTTGTAAATGCTGTAGTACAAAACATACTAATGTTTATTCTACATTGTTATTAAGCTAGATCGCCTAATGAATTAAAAACCAGAGATAGAACACAAGAGTGTTAACAAGCAAACTACCAAGGAAAGAGAACCAGGTGGACTGTCAGGAGCATGGAAGGAGGATGCCTTTGCAACCCCTGCAGCAGCAAAGGCACTGGGAGTTCACCCCACAAAGAACGGTTTCTTTTGGGAGTGTGGAGGGGCTGTTATAACCAAATTTCCTGACCAGCTGCATGTTATTCTGCATATCCTCACCCCTCCTGCTTCCCAGCTGCTGCCCTGGAGCAGTAGGATGCTGCACGCCCTGCTCATGCTGTGACTGCAGGAAGCACAGAAACCCACCATCTCCCATATAAAACCAGAGTTACGTGGGGGGACTCAATCCAGATGCTTCTCCCAGGAAAATCAATGGAAAAAAAATTTAAAAGTCACCTCTACTTGCCCTTCTGCTTCCTTTGTGTTGTCCTCCCACAAACATATTTCCTGACTTTCTCCCACGCTCTTCCCCTACCAGGAATGGCATTTCCACTCTCCTAACACAATACGGATTTCTTCTTAAATCTGTCTTCAATATCCACATCTTTCAGGGCATTGACAGCAGGAAAACACTACCATTCACAAAACTCTGCAGAGCAGAGCATTTTTCATGAACTACAACAGCTTAGTACTTGTATGATGCAGCTTATAAGAGATCGTATTACTCTTAGTTT
This sequence comes from Psophia crepitans, assembly GCA_013399095.1. NCBI lineage: Eukaryota > Metazoa > Chordata > Aves > Gruiformes > Psophiidae > Psophia > Psophia crepitans. Next base: position 84,318 of record VWZZ01002914.1, read on the forward strand.
TCTAATACCATAAGATGTCTGCCTTTGCTTTAATTTCTCCGTCACACATGACATTGATTGCATAGTTCCCATTTAAGTGTGATAAAAAATGTTGCATAGAAATAATAGTGTATTTCACCTCCAGTGAGATCAAAATTGGAACTCTAGCTTTTAAAATAAAATTATTTTCTCATTTCAAGTCATATAAGTGAGTTAGTTTTCTTTTTAGATATTGCACTTAGTTTAAATTTACAGATCCAAACATTCATTTTGATCTGTTTAAATATGCTGAACAGGAATCTGTGTCCTTTCTCAGAGTTTTTGTATTTCGTGGAGTTTTTTAAGTCTTTACATGAATAAAACAGCATTAAGTTGGCTGGATAGTCATCTGCCTGTTACCATTTGCTTCTAGAGACACAGATGAAAGTATACATCTTCATTTATTTTTCTTGTGTACCTTAAGTTATGGAATCATCTATAGTATCTCACAGCTCCCTAAAAGTTATACGGAAATCATATCAACTTTCTTTGCCAGTCTTTGTGAAGTTTATTACATTATTTGTCTGAAAAACACTCCAGGTTATTCTGACAAATAAATAAAGTTAATTTTTTTTAATACTTTCTTCCTTAAGTTAAGAAAGCTGGTTGGTGGTTTTTTGGTTGGTTTTTTTTTGTCATTGTGAAAAGAAAAGTAGAAAGTAAGAGAAGCACATCAGTAAGAAAAAAAAATTTCAACAAAGAGCACAGAGTTTTCGGCTGTGGACTGTAATGTAATATTTTAATTCAAACAAAAAACCAAAGGAATTTCCATGTAGGTGTAGGCAAACAGTAGCAATGCCATGACCTGGTCTTTTTTTGTTTCACATGGGAAAGGAGTATCAGTAGAGCGTATACAGGCATCTGAATCTACTTACTAACATAAATAAACGGAAGCTATAAAGAAAAAAGTCTCTTTTTCTCAGAGAAAACAGTAACTTCTCTGTTAATGTTATCTCTTAAAATTTTGCTTTAAGCTTGATATTCTAAGAACAAGTAAAGAATTATATTGCATTGTTCATTAACAACACTAGAAAGAGATCAATTCTGAATTGACATTTGCCTGAATGTAATGATCCAAACTGGATCAACTTTGCATATGAGCCATTTGTAATCCCTTCCTCTCATAAAGACAGCTGGATCTAAATGTGTTTGTTACATAGAATTTGGATGAAAACCATAGCTGGCCTAATGCAAGAAATTGCCTTTAGCTTGAAAGAGGCAACTTCAGTTTACAAGAGAAAAAATGTGGTTCAAAGTATGTTTCAGGAAAAAACCTATTGAGACATCTGGACTGAAACTTAAAAAAAGAAAAAAATTTTTAAAAAAAGGACACTCAGTAGCTTATGAATTTTTTGTTCCCCGTGAAAAAGGGTGTGACTAGGTCTCATTTCAAATCCCCATGTGTAAAATTTTCCTTTTTCTACGGCTTCTTTTGAAGAAAAAGAAAAAGTTCTAATTCCAATACTGATGGTATTGTTATTTTGGTTAGAATTTTTATTTGTCTCTTTCTGGTTTTCTTTCCCTTCCTCTCTCCATTACATAACAAACATTTCTAAGGAAAGTTAATGTTCTCTTACTAAAATAAGACTTTTTAAAAATCTACAATTTGAGATTTTATTTTTTTAGTGGCTTGATTTTTTCCCCATTTCTGTTAAAAATATTAAAATAATGAGAAAGAATTTTTCTTTTACTTTTTTTTTTTCTTGATTTCCAGCATTTTTCTAGTGTGGAGAAACTGTATGATGAAAGGAAGAAAAATGAAAGTTAAATCAGGTTTTCCAAAGCAGTTTAAATAATCCTTTTTAAAACAAGATATTTGATATATTGATTGAAAAATATGATAAAGAATAGAAAAAAACTGAGATGCTTTGAGTTATAGTATTATGTCAGAAAACATAGGTTGTTGACAAGAACCTGTTTATCACAACAATATGCTGAAAACTACTGCAAGAGTTCCCTAAAAGGAAAGTTCAGTCTGTCATGTTAAATATCTGCTTTTTTTGTTGTCTTCTAAAGAGGGAATTTTGTTTCCTCTAATGAGGCAATTAGAGCTTTACCTACAGTTACTGTGCCATTCACCACATTAAGAGGGTTTGGCAATGCAACTGTTATACCATACATACCATAACAGCGAAACAGGAAAGTAATGCTCAAGCAGAAAAGAGTTTCAAGACTAAGGATACAAACTGTATGGAGAAACGTGTATGTCTCTTAGCATGCCTCTTTCATTCTTTGACTTTGCTTTTTTTTTGCATTACTATATATATTACTTCTTAAACTTATACAATCCGAGAATTATAATGTACATTGCACCAGTTGCACCATTCCCATCTAAGGAACTTAACACCCCCACAAAAATATCATGTTTTCTGGAAGAGTAAAGCTTGTGTTTCCAGGTCCTAGACCCCTAGTAGAAAACTCAAAATCCACAGATAGATAGATAGATAGATAGATATATGTCTGTCATGAGAAGACCACGCCTGTCTCTTCTTGTTAAGCATTTCTGATCCAACACCTTGTTCCAGTAGCACAGACTTGTATCCCAGGTAAGTGTCTTTTGCTGCTCTGAAGCCTAAAGGAAATATAAGATCAATGTTGTGAGTCCTCACCCAGGATAAAGAGTTTTGTTTCAGTTACCGGAACATTTGTTTGAGCCCAGGTTGTTCTGCCTCCTCCAAGTTGTTCTCCATGTATTTGAAGCTTCCCTTGTATCGGCCCATGGTCTGGACAGGTACACTCTTCGCTGGGTTCTTAATTGGCTGGATGGCCGGGCCCAGAGAGTGGTGGTGAATGGAGTGAAATCCAGCTGGCGACCGTTTGTGAGTGGTGTTCCCCAGGGGTCGGTGCTGGGGCTCATCCTCTTCAAACTCTTTGTTGATGATTTGGATGAGGGAATTGAGTGCACCCTCAGTAAGTTTGCAGACGACACCAAGTTGGGGGGAAGTGTTGATCTGCCGTAGAGTGGGATGGCTCTGCAGAGGGACCTGGACAGGTTGGATCACTGGGCAGAGGCCAACAGGATGAGGTTCAATGTGGCAAAGTGCCGGGTCCTGCACTTTGGCCACAACAACCCCAGGCAGCGCTACAGGCTGGGAGCGGGGTGGCTGGAAAGCTGTGTAGAGGAAAAGGACCTGGGGGTGCTGATTGATGCTCGCCTGGACATGAGCCGGCAGTGTGCCCAGGTGGCCAAGAAGGCCAACGGCATCCTGGCCTGTATCAGGAATAGTGTAGCCAGCAGGAACAGGGAGGTGATTGTCCCCCTGTACTCAGCCCTGGTGAGGCCGCACCTCGAGT
>VWZZ01002914.1:87924-137061 GCA_013399095.1 Psophia crepitans
CTATTCTATTCTATTCTATTCTATTCTATTCTATTCTATTCTATTCTATTCTAATCTCCTTACTTGAGCAGAGGCAAGACTATTACAGATTTTCTACTTCTCCACAGCAAGGAGATTTTCTACAGGATAACACCACAGCTAGTCCTTTGGTTTTCAGCTGGTAACTATCTCTCCCATGACAGAGGGAAAAGTCTCCCTTTCTTTGTGTGTGAGACTGCTTTTTCCCTCTGAAAAATTAGTGGATTAAGTGTCTTTCAGGCACTCTCCCTCAGAGCGTAGCGCAGCCCGCATACTCCCACAGCAAAGTCAAAGGAGCATTTGGCCCCTCCTATCTTCATCTCTACCTGATGTTTGTTTCTGGAGGATGACCCACTGTATCTCACTCAAGTCCAAATAACAACCACATAATCTCATAGTCACAGAGGTAAAGTAGGTAGCTGCTTGTCCAAAACAATCATTGCACAAATATTCACTTGCGTCTTTGCATCACTTTCAGTCACTTTCAACAGACTTCTTGATGCAGACACACACCTACCTTTACCAATTTAGCACTTCAGCAAAATGTCACAACATATAAGCAATACTTGGAGACTATACTGAAGCTTCACTGTACTCTTCAGTGACAGAATCAGAGTTAAGGTCACATGAAGCAAGGTCTAAAACTGACATTTCTGAAATGGCACTGCATGAATAAGTACTATGAAAAAATAAACAGAAAAGACAGAATGGAAGAAGAGAGAGGAACTAGGAAAGGCATATGAGAAAAGTGAAAGAAATTGAAAGAAGGCATGCACAACTTATTAATACCTCTCCAACTGGGGGAGAGTTTCTTGATCATACAGTTCCCAGCTTCTCAGACACAGGTCTCTTTCAAGTCGTGTGCTCCTGCCTGTTAAAACTTGTTCTGTCAAAGTGAGAGACGTATGGAAACTGTTTAAGTAATCCATTCAGTCCACATCAGTCTTTGACTAGCATTCAGAACCTCTAAATGTCATGGCTGCCTCAGTTCATGGTTCACAATTTAGTCATCAATAAATGCTGAAAGAGTTAAAGATCTTGTGCCTGACACTGCTTTATGCATCAACAAAAAAGCAATGACAATTTATATTATATTTTATATATATTTTTACTTTACTAGAAAAAGAGTTATTCAGCCCTTACTCTCCTGGTAGCATTAGTAATTTATTAAAGATTTTTAGTTCTAAAACCAAAATGAAAAAAACATATTGCCATGGTAGTTGACGGCAGTTGATCTCTGCTGCTGCCAAAACCTTTAACATTCAACCTCACAGAGGATGAAGAACTGCATATTTTCTACTGAAGCATTTATGAGGTTGTATTTGTATTCGGGGGTGGAGGGGGAGAAGTGTTTTAGAAAGTGTTCAAAGCACTGTTGATGGCCTGTAATCATGTAAGGCACATTTAGAGCTGGCATCTAGCACCCAACTGTATCTTGAAGAATGACGTGATGACATTTCCATGCCACAGTTTCTACTTATTATTTACTCCTTGGATGGTTTTTTTTCAAGAAAAAACTTCCTCAGCACAGATGACGCAGGCACTATATACTACTACCAAGCATATTTCAGCTTTGAATGTCGTGATTTCTGGAGGTGTTAGTATGCCACAGCTCTTTATGTGGTTTTGGTGAGTCACTGATTACTACCTTGTTTTAATGACTATGTTTTGCATATATGTGTATACATAATATATTGTTGTGCCTTCTCTGAACACAAAAAATGTATGTGGACATTTGTCACTCCAAAGCAACACTCCACTTTCTTTTTTCTTCAACACTTCATGAAGTTTGCAAGAATTTGCTATCTTAACTTTCTCATATTGGTTTAGACTAGCCTATGAGATTAGAAGTTTTTTGAGGATAAACAAGAAAAAGGTTTGAATGAGCTTTGTTTATGCCAGACCATTGGTGTCCCTTTTGTATAGCACCTAACACACAGGATCTCCAATATTGACCTGTTAGAGCAAGAAGAAATCATTGCAAAAACAACTATTATTTACTACTGTAAAAGAGTACAGGAGTACTGCTGTTATGTGTTTTATGTATTACTGTACAAGAAATATTAACAAATATTTAAATAGTGACTATTATCATAACCTTAACGCTGTCCCTTACAGATATCAGTAGCTTCTCATTTTGTTTTCATTTTCTACAAATTATTAGAAAAAATATCTTAGGCTGCCTGCATTTCTTTTCAAATATAGAAAAATAAAATAGTTCAGATTTTCCCTAATTCTTTTCTGCGCAAATCTTTTAAATTTTTTGTGTAAAACATGATATAGAGTAGAACTCAACAGGGAGGGGGTGGGGCAGGGGAGGAGATATAAATGTAAATATATGAAAAGGCTAGTGGAAGAAAAGTCGCTTTCATATTGTTTTTAACACTGTTTACGAAATGACATGAAATATTGGAGCTTGTCCTGAGAAAGTGGAAGATTATTGCTAGGGAACAGTATATCTATACAGCTGTCATGCATGTTTTGGAACAGATGTGAAGTCTGTGTGTGAAGAGAAAGAGAACAGGAGAAAGGGAGATTAAGAACTTTCCATGCTCCTGTGTCCTAAGTTTTCTCTTGGGAGACACAGAGCATGGCAGTTGCCCACTTAAACCTTTTCTGAGCTGTGATAACAGTCATAGACCACAGCTTCACCATATTCTTCCATTTGCACTAACTAATGAAGCATGATGGAGAGCTATCAATGCAGCATTAAAGTTGGCTCTGGGATGGCAGAAATCGTCTGATGTCACTTTTTCCCTTTCCACTCTGTGCGCTTTGTAAAAATTATGCTATTCTTGTGCAATACACCCAAATACTGTGGGGACCTGGCCACTTTTCCATTCTGGCAAAACTTTGGCCATATTTACCTCTGCAGCATGGCTCTTGTTATGCACAAAACATTGTCCTACTACACTCAGGGGGGCTACTCACATGAGTAAAGGCCATGACATTGAATTATTAATATACAGCTTCAGAGCTCTTAGAGCTCATGTCGTGGGGCTGTCTAGGCACACTGAGCACAGGGCAGTAAAAGATTTCTCTCAAATTCCCAAAATAAGAAGTGCCTTTTGAAGGGAGATGTGATTTTTTTGGCACAAACTAAAACGTAAAAATGAAAGTTATTCGCTGGCTGCTGTGCCAAACTCCTTTGAGATTCTGCATACCAAGTAAGTGGCTTTAAACCACTGTCCTCAGTGCTTGGTGTATGTCAAAATAAGACCTAAAGGGATAAGGTAGCTGACAAGAGCACATATTCATCAAGAAAAGAGAAATGGAATTTCAGGTCTGAAAATAATATAATTGAACTCTTTGTTCAGGGAGCACTCTGGGTTCATGTGACTCAGTTTTAATTATTTTAGAAAAAGATGCACATAGAAACAGATTTTTAAAGTAATTTGAATGCCTGAATATTTGTACTGTTATATAACTCAGTTTTCAGCAGCACCTGATGTCTGAATCTTATGTACAGATCAACTTTTGAAAAATTCTCAGCAGGCATTCACCTTCATCCTATTTAAAAGACTGGACCCAGTTTTGCACTTAAAAGATTTAACACCATGTTAGAATAATTTTTAAATCCTTTCTTTGTGATCTTGAGCCCAGTCTATGAGCTTAGGTTTTACTTCTCTTCAGATGTACTTCTAAAGGCATTGCTTACATGTGTTTTTTCTTTTTCAAGTAATCTACTGTGTCTGAAGTCTGAGAATAGCTCTGAAAGTAATTTTCCATAACTACACAATCACTTTCCCATTTAAAACAACAGGGAGTGAAATGTCACTATTTCAATTTGAAATCTAACTGCCCAGAGCAGCCGTACCATGAAGAGCAACAGTGAAAGCCTCCTGACCTCCACCACCAAGGCCATCATTCAATAACATTATTTTTGCCACCAACTCTGGCTGCAGGTATACCCTGTTCCCTGTCCTTCTCTTCCCCTTTCTGCCCTCTGCCTGCCAGCAGATTTCACATACTGTATGGATCTTCTCTTCTGAGCTTACAGGGGATAGCAGTACACGACAGGAAAATGTCAAGTCACTGATGCTGCCTAGAGTCAGTACTGTCACAAAGACAGCCGTGTGGTTTCACGAAGAAGTTTCAGAGGCATGGCTCTCCCCTTTATGCTTGATTCTGTACCGAGTTGTCAGTGAAAACACACCAGTAGTCTGGGTTTCTGCATTGGTCACATTTACCTGCTACCTGAAAGAAACACATATATAACTTATTTCTAGTAAGATCTGTGACATATAAATAAATGGAAGATAGAAATTACTGTCTATAATTCCTATGCTGCTACATTCAGATTTTCAGTTTTATTTCTATTGCACTACTGAAGTGCTGAAATCCTTCTAACATTGCAGAGCAGTGAGATGACCCAGAACCAGGTATTTTCTTTGTGCAGTATCTTACTTGGACCTGTGATATGTATAGGCTGTATATTCCCCTCTGCAGGATTCTCAGGCAAATAATTGTTAGGCAAACTGAATTTATTATTTAATTTCAAGGCAAGTCAATTGAACATCAATACTCCTGAATACTCCTGCCATGTTATGGTGGGTTTAACACGGGTGTCTATGTCATTATTCTCTTTTAAGAGCCAACCTCCTAGTCTAGCCTACAAATCTCATGAGGCATTGCAGAAACTCAGGCAAATGCAAGTTGATACCCAAAAGAGGTGCATAAGTACCTCATGTTTGTCCATCACACCTCACTGAAACATTTCCATTTGCAAAAGTAAAGTCCGCTACTGATTTGTTTGTTTCTATTAAAAATTTCCTTTAAAGTTTCTTCATAACACTCAATTCTGTGTGATTCTATTTCAAATTTTTGATCACCAAAAGCCAAATAATAAACCTATTTCAAACAATCAGAAACTTTAGCTTCAGTACANGCTGTTTTGCCTACTTGTGTAGATAATAGCTGTTATTGCTCAACTAAGAATAAGCCTATGTCAGGGGCTCTTAGGCGATGCCACCCATGGGAGGCTAGGACCCTGTCCTTGACTGTTTCAATAACAAGATGCAGCTGGACCCTTAGATAAGGAACTACTAACCCAATTATAAGCATGTTGTGATCCTGGCGACTAACCAATGGTGAGCTTAACTTTTGCAAAATATTTGTGAACGGTATGAGCTAATTATAGAACGGTATAAAAAAACTGTAAGCATGAACGGTATAAAAGACTGTAGCCATGTACCAATAAACGGAAGCATGATGATCACTCATATTGAGTGCGCCTGTCTTCCCTCCGCTGCAACAAATTTCCTTTAAAGTTTCTTCATAACACTCAATTCTGTGTGATTCTATTTCAAATTTTTGATCACCAAAAGCCAAATAATAAACCTATTTCAAACAATCAGAAACTTTAGCTTCAGTACATTCCTTCATAAATCAGTTACCCAGTGTGATTGCCATCTAACAGGAAGGTATTCAAACACAGGTTATATTCTTTAAGGACCTACTATACTTTGCACACATCTCTCGTGCACTTAAAACATAGCATTTTTCACTTGCTCAGCTCAAGTCTCATCAAACCTACTGACATAGAACACTTTCATACTGCAAAATTATTTTTGATCCTCTTATTGCTTTGTGAAATAAAAAAAAGAGTATTGCAGTGCTATGCTTGTTCTCCAAGACTTGTGCGCACCTCTTTATTGGTGTGACTGTATTCTGGAATGACAAATGTTGTCAGTTCCTTCAAACTTAGGAGCATTTTGCAGAACAACTGTGAGCCTTCCTGGTCTGATAATGCTGGCAATGATTTCCTTTGGTACTACTAAGTCTCACTCCTTTCAGCTAATGTCAGGATTTGTTCTGTTACCTTTTGAGTATGAAGAAGGATGTTAGGAATCAAGATATTTGTTAGTATCCTCAGAAGACTCAATTTGTAGGTCAGCTATGTTTCTTGTTCTTGTGTAGTTTTTTTGAAAATCATGCAGTGCAAGTCAGATTAAAGTGCATGGAGAAATTCAGTTATGGCATCCAGAATACACTTCACACAGTCACAGAAAACATTGATGTCCTGGTTTCAGCAGAGAGAGAGTTAATTTTCTTCAAGAAAGCCTGTATGGGGCTGTGTTTTGGATTTGTGCTGGAAGCAGCGCTGATAGTGCAGAGATGTTTTTGCTGTTGCTGGGCGATGCTCACACAGAGCCAAGGCCTTTGCTGCTTCTCTCATCGCCTCGCCGGCGGGATGGCTGGGGGTGTGCGGGGAGTTGGGAGGGGACAGACAGGGCAGCTGACCCCAACTGACCAAAGGGACATTGCACACCATATGACGTCATGCTCGGTTTATAAGGGGCTTGGNAACCATGACAATTGACTCACAAATGTATACATATATATATACATGTATATGTTAAATATCAGGAAAAAGTTCTCCACTGAGAGAGTGGTCGGCCACTGGGACAGGCTCCCCAGGGCAGTGGTCACAGCACCAAGCTTGGCTGAGTTCAAGAAGCGTCTGGATGATGCCCCCAGCCATCTGCTCTGATTGGGCTGGTCCTGTGTGGAGCCAGGAGTTGGACTCAGGGTATTCTGTGGTTTTATGGTTCTATAATTCTGTATCTTTTTTTCATTCTGTTGACCATTCACTGAGGAGGGAGCATCTGTTCTAAGTTTGTGGCATGTGTACTTGTCTGCTGAAACAATACCCACAGCCTCTCATCCACATCACTTCAGCAGGCAACTCCTATTCCAGTCTAGATGTTCCTCTCTCTTACTGGAGCTTGTTTAGTTATGACTGGAGAAAGTAAAAGGAAGGAAACTTTGGCAGCCTTGCAGGCACAATCCACAGCCTTTTTTCCAAATGTTTATTCTTTCCTCCACTCTTTGAAAAGTGCTATTTGTTTATCAGTATTTCTGCTTTGCCAAAAAACAATATACTGGAGGCGATTGTTTTTCTGTGCTGGAGGAGTTTCCTACCCTAGAAAACCAGTGTAGGTGGATATTGAAATTCTGCAAATTTAAAAATCTTATAGCATTTTCGCAATATCAAAGTATGCAAATGTATGTATCTGATTTAGTCAATGATAGGAAGTTAACTATTTTCACCACATTCCTAGAAACATTTGTAATTTCCAGATCACTTCTCCAAAATTATCAATGTTCTTATTTCATATACTTTTTCTTTTTTTCTGTATTAGTCTGAAAATTCTAGAGATCTGGGAATAGAGAGACCTTAGGGTTGGAAAACACATGAATAAGAATATAAATCCTCCTCTAATTAAACCAAAACCAAAACCAAAACCAACAAAATCCCAAACCAACCAATCAAAAAAAAAACCCAAAACAAGCAAAAAAAAGAAACCAAAGAACTTTGAAAAATAAAGCTACTCAGTTTATTTTTTACAGCATCTTCTTGTCATAGTGCAATATTGAGCATCTAGACAAAATTTTCATCACAGTAACAAAAATGTATTTCTTTTCATTTATTCAAATAATGGATGAAGGAGAAAAAAGTATCCATCATATCACTGCAGCTAGCTGTAAAACATGTCTGGAAACACATAAAATATTTTGTATTTTCCAGCAAATACACAGCTGTATTTGTGCTGTTGTATTAAGCATTTCCTGTGGTAGGACAAGTTAGAAGCCAGAAAACATGTACTACCAGTTATTTTGAAAGAAAACTGACACCAGAACTGTACCAAGGTAATAAGATGTGATATAGAAATGATATATTACTGCAAACTACTATTAAAATTCACAGCTTCAGACTTGAGAAAAAGAAATACCACATAGGTATAGAAAGAAGCATGAACATTGTTTATTTCTTTATCTCATCACCTTAACATTAGACTAAATAAATCATAACTTTCTTCTCCCAGAATTAATTAGTACTAACAAATCTTCAGACATTAGTCCTTCCTCAGATAATCAACAAAAATTGAGAGTAGTGTATACTGCTAGTTAAGAGATGCCCAAACATATATTACAAGATGAAGTCTTACAAAGTTATTTCTAAAGAAAGATTATGATCTGTGGAGCTGCACAACACCAAGGGGAAATAAGTAATTTAAACTCTTTTTTTTTTGTCTGAAAGCCAGCTCATATTTATAACACAACTTTAAAACTAGATTGCTTGGGCCTAACTGCTTGATCATCCCTTTCCATTTCAGGAACTTAATCCATTAGTAAACAATTAAAGGAAATACTTGCAATGTTAAACTTAAGTATTTTGTTTCTCAAAATGCTCATTAGTTTGCGTAAAATTTCAAACCATGTTTTTTTTTTCCTATCTACCACATGTTGATAAAATCTGAAGAAAGTTTTTGATACAGTCACAATCCACCAAGTTTTCTCATCTAATCTCCTGGCTTTAACTCAAAGCCATAAGAATACACTCCTGTGAAACATTTCTGAAATTTAAATAGTATTTAAATAGTCTGAATAAATTGATGCTTAGAAAAAAATGATAAACTTCAATAGAATTCAAAAATAGCTTACAGATAAAATATAAGTTCCATTCCTCTTTTAAAAATATTTGTGAATGAGCTATTGACTAGACAACTATTCTACAAACATAAAAGTAGAATACAGTAAAATGAATATCGAATAACTTTTTAACATCTTTGACTCAAAGTTCTTCCTGGATTATCTTTCGTTCTGATACTGTGTGCTGTTTAGCCAAAAGGGATGACCAGACTGCAACATACCCTAGATCTCATCGCTTATACTGAAGAAAATAGCTAAATCTCAATATTAAAATGGCTTACCACAACCGGAAAAGAAAAAGATATTTATTTTACTAAGAAGTTACACAATTGATTTGAAAACATCATGCATGTCATGCTTGATCCAGGTTGACTGGCTACCTAGAGGAAATAAAGGTTGTGGGTTAAAGGACAAAGAATTATAAAAATTAAAATTGTCTATGAATCAAAACAGATGTATATGACCGTAGGTGGAAAACATCAGTAATGGGAAGTTTAACGGAGAATTGAGAACTGTTGACAAATGTTTCATATACTTTTGATCCAAAAGTCCACACATACTGCTGGTAAAACATATCTCTACTTTATACTGACAGTTCGTGAGCAAAATTACAAATTAATTGACATTAAAAGAGTAAGTTTTGGTGATTGTAATACTAATAAAGAAGGATACAATCTCTTAAAAAAAATGCTGCATCTTATGTCAAAGAAGTATAAATCTGCTCTGCTGTTCAAAGTGCTGAAGGTCTCTGAATATTGAAAAAAGGAAGAAAATAAAGAAGACATTGTTATGATAGGGCTCTGTTGAAGGAACCCACATTCTGTAAGACCAGTAGACTGAGGATTTCTTTGTAACAACAAGCAGCATTGCCAGGACCTCTGAAATTAGGATTCACTAACTACTCCATTAGGAAAGAAATACAGTAAAATACAGATTGTCCAGAAAACTCTTGGAATGAGTAGGTGACCTATATGGCTTAAGGCAGAATGTTCTTAAAGTACTGTTATTTTCAAGGACTGTAAAGTAAATGCCTCTTCATAAGACCAGAGAATAAAATGCTAAATTTCCCTACCCTCTCATTAAAAAAAAACCCCAACCAAACAAAAAACCCCAAACTAAACAAACCAAACAAACAAAGAAAAAAACACAACCCAACCCCTCAAAAAAAAAAAAAAAAAACCACCAAAAACCCCACCAAAAACCAACCAAACCAACGAAACAAACAAAAGCAAAACAAAAAGAAAAAAAGAAACAAACCTTTGGGTCTTCTGGAGCATATACTGGGGAAAAAAAGAAAGTGAGAAATAGCAGAATTGCAATGATATTTTTTTATTAATTATTACATTTAATAGGTCAATATAGGCAATGTGTGTATTAGAAATCTGATGTGAAAGTTAACTTATTTGCCTACAAGCAACCATTAATTATGGAAATATTATTTTCACACCTGATACACTTCTAACCAGAACACCCATTTCCATTTTCTAATTGGGAACTGACCACATCCTGTGGCACACCAAGAGGAAGAGACAGCGTGCATAGTGTACTTAGAAAGAACTTGGAAATGCTACACTCTGCTTTACTCTAATCCTTATCATTCACTGAACACAGACTAGAAATTAATTGCGTGAGTACTCTTAAACAACTGGGAGTTACCACTTTAATCAATTAGACAAATAACCTGACTTTGATTTCTTCTCCTCTGTATTTTTAATGTCAGTTGAGGATTACTCATATTCGGTCGCTACACTGAAAGTATGTATTTGGTTATTCTGTGGACACTTGCGACACACTTCACAAGTGAAGACATGTAAGTACTTTCTAGACTGCAAACACAGATACAAAAGATCTAACACTGATTTATGTTAGAGACACATAAATCTCTTCAATGTATGAATGAATGAAACTTTGCTTTTAAGTAGTTTAAGCAGAATAGTTTGCATTAGCAATAGGTTCACTTTAGACTACCTTTTTTTTTTTTTGTTTCCCACGAACCACTCAAACACTGTCATGATTATCTTACCTGTATGTGCTACTTACAGACTTATTTGGGTTAGGATGTTTTTTCAGTAAACTTCACACCAAAGAATTCTTCATGCTTGGAGCAGAACCCATATAAAACATATTCAAGACATCTATTCATAAAATCATAGAATCGTTAAGGTTGGAAGACCTCAAAGATCATCTAGTCCAACTGCCTTCCCTCCCCCCCACCCCCCATTACCCACTAAACCATGTCCCTAAGTACCACACCCAACCTTTCCTTAAACACCCGCAGGGACGGTGACTCCACCACCTCCCTAGGCAACCTGTTCCAATGCCCGACCACCCTTTCTGAGTAGAAATTTCTCCTAAGCTCCAACCTAAATATTCCATGCATTCAATGACCTGGTACTATTCTTCAGCTGTAAGGAGACTACCTACTGCCAGACATAGACATGATTAAAGTGAACAGCTACAATAAGCATCATTCTTTCAGGTTAAGTAGAAGAAATTTTTCAGTCTACCTTCGTGCACTGATAACTGAAAAGTGGAGGCTACAGCCATAGGGGTGGACAACTGGTAGAGCTCATGAGTAGCTAAGCCAAGTGAGGAAAAGGTTTTCCCTGGTAACTGATTATTAATAATATGGGTGGGGGTGTGTGTGCATGTGCAGGAAGGATGTGTTGCAGCTGTGTATGACTGTAAGAGTCACAGGAGAAAATCAAGTATGCAGTAGCCTTGGGGTGAAGCCAGGAAACAGAGCTACCTTTGAGCAGAGTTCTCATTGGATCTGGATTTCTAAACAGGCAGCTGTCCTTTACAAATTGTTCTTGCTGAATGTAGGGAAACAGTACAGAATCAGACCAATACCTGTCCACTATCCATTCTTCTTCCTAGGAAAAATAAATCAGCAAAGCAAACAAAATGCTGTCTCTTCAGCTAACTACAGGCACTTAATATGCAGGAGATGTCCTTGAAGATGTTATCAAGGGTGTTATGCTTGAAGGAAATGTGGTTTTTGCAAATGATGATTGCCACATAAATCAGAAGAAAAGCAGATGGTTATATTAATTCTTTCCAGCGTCTAGTTCTTATTATTAATAAATCAGGGAGAAGTTACAGAAATGCCCTTATAGATGTTAACGCAACTTACTTGAACAGTGGAACTTTGAAAATAGTTTAATAAAATTTGCTTATCCAGATAGTGTCATTAATTCTATAGTAAAGCATCTAAGGACTAGAAGAGTTAACAAAAGCATTGTATTTACGCAATGCATTTCAGTGTGGCAGTTCAATGAGATTAACAAAAGCTATCCTCAGGATCAGCACCTCAGGCTTCTTCATAATACAGCTCTGAGACCTGGAAAAAGAGTAAGTTCAAATGCTCAGCTGCTCAGGTTTCACTGAAGGTTTTCTGTAATATGCTCAAAGAAAAATAAATAATAGAATAGAGATTATGCTCAAGCAGCCCTAACTGTATGGAAGATATGACACCTCAGAGACACCATTTACAAATGCCCAATAACAGTCTATCTAAAGTGTTTCTCCAGCAACCCTGGGGCAGGTTGTCGCCTGAGCAAAATTCATCACAAACACAGTTGTGACAGATGCAGTTGCATAGAAAAGATTCATATAAAAAGACTACAGAATAAGCAGAGTTAACATTCTTGGGCTTTTGACCTGTGAAATATGTGAAGGCAATAGCATTTGCAAGAAGAAGCTGAGGAGCCCTTCAAGCCACAGAACGTGAGAATTAAAGAGGACAGAGACATGAGAGGAGATTTAATGTTTTCCTTGTACCTTTTGTAAGAAAGTGCATTTATTTTTCTATGTATATTTCAAAAGTGAGAATAACAGAGTCCTACGACAGAGTGAAGGAAGATGATGTGGCAGATCTATTGACATACTTTAGATTCTGTTTTCTCTCAGGGTTTCCTACCAAGTACCTGGATGTATGGCATACACATAACTGGAGCTAGTCTTTTCAGCATGAACCAAGTATTTGCACTTTTTATGAGATCCCCAAGTGCATATACAAAAAAAAAAACACCACTTGATCTAAAACATGCAGAAACCTATATAAAAGTGTAACTGTAAGCATATAAACAAAAGCAAAAATTGGATTTAACAAGAATTTTTTCAAGAAAAGCTTTACTGTTCTTCAGCGTCTGTGCTTTTCAGAATCCCTCCTATCAATGTTCCAGTACTTTCTGTCATATATTCCACAAAACAAACACACTTCGTTCAGGCAGAAAAACAGGAAAATAGGCTAGTTTTCCTTCATGGATTCCTTACTGCATATCTCAGTCACTAGTACCTCTGTGCTCCTAGTCAAAACCCTCACAAAGTGCTGGATTATTTTGTTGTTGTTGTTCTTTTTTGGGGTTTTTTTTGTCTGTTTGTTTTTGATTTAGTTTGTGGGTTTGTGTGGGGTTTTTTTTTTGGCCAGGACTATAGTATAGTCATTAATGTTAATCAGTTCTGCAGCAGTAGTTTCTACGGGCATGGAACATGTGTTACTAAGCACTGCTCAAACATGCAGGAAGGCGTTAAGGCTGTGTCTATAGGAAACTCAGCACATTATTTTGAGATTATTTCAGTGATAGAAAGCGGAGCGGGATAAAATGGATCCAATGTGTTGCGATTCACCTTTGCAGATGTTTGTGACTGTATGACAGCAAGTCTTCCCTTGGGACGTAGGACTTATAGGTGTCCTGGTAGACACGTTCAGTGAGAAATACCTTCTGAGAAAAACACACATATACACACCCACAGGGTATACTTTTTTTTTTTTTCTCTAAATAAGAATTGGACAAATTATTTCTGACTAAGGAAATTGATTTACTGCCAGGTATCAGCAGCTTCCTATGGACTTGAACTTTAACAAAAACTAAGTATACATGTGAGAGTAGTGAACCACAGAGAGCACAGATGAGAACTGAAGCATTTGGGATTATGCTCTTATTTCAAGCAAAGTAAAAACTTCATCTGGGCCGCTGAAAGGCTGATACTCAGATACAACAAGTGAGTTACAAGAAAAATCCTGAAATTAAATATCAGATATTTTTATATAAATGATATCATTTTTTTTTTAAATGTGTCCCTACTTTCCCAACACCTTGGGCCTTTTATTACTCCTTTTATTGTTTTCATTGACTAACTCTGTAATTAACCACAGATTTTAGTAAAGAAGCAGTTTTGATAAGGCTTTGGACAATAGCTTTTGAAGGCGACTGACAGAACAGCTGTGTATCTACCTCTTTTTAACTATTTTACCATGAAGGCAGAGAGCTGTATTCAGGATTAGGTTTTGCTGAGTGCAAATGAGGCAAGTAACAAAATCCCATTAAGTTTAAAGATAACAGCTTTCAGTGGCTTTCATTTGCCATATTGCCTAGTGCCTCATCACCTGTCAGATTACATGCCTTTTTTGTCTTATTGATTTCTGCCTTGGTATTCATTGCATTAACTTCTTGTATCCCCCCTATTGACTGCTGCATTTTTGGTTGTCTGAATATTTGTCTTTGAAGTCCCACATTGATGGCTGCCTTCTTACTTGTCATAGTATTATCTGCAATATTGTTTACTGCTCTTTCTACAGATATATGTGTTGTTTTCCTATTCCTCCTATTGATCAGCAGTTATCTGTCTGGTTCTATGACCTTTGCTCTTCCACTTACCTCCCATGTTTTTGCTCTTTCATGTTATTCAAGTTCCGTTTAGTTTGCCACAATGGATGCTGATCAATTGATCCTTCAGACTTATTATTACAATTCTTTCCACTGTCTCTATAAGTCTCTCATGTAGTTTCTCACTTGTCTTCCACAGTCTACACTTCCTTCAACTCCCATTTCTTCCAAGGATGGAACTCTGTTCCTTCCACATTTTCCCTGTTATTATTTCTTCCTCTTCTTAAATAGCGAACTTTCCTCTAGATCCTTATTTCATTTGTGCATTTTTATTTAAATCCTTATCTCTGCCTCTGTAACAGATGTCCCAACAATATCTTCTGGTTCTGCCCATACTGATTAAGTCCCCTCCTCTCTCTTGCTCTCCTCTGCTGCTTGCAAGCTTCAATCTGGTCAGCTGTGTTCATATCTCAGCTACTCAGCTCTCCGAATATAAGTCTGATACTTTTTATCATTAATGTATGACACATTCAGGCAAACCGATGAAATTCTTGAGCAAAATAGTCAGATGGTTACTCTCTCTGCCTCTTATTCCCCAAGAAAAAATACAACTACAATAAATGTGGATATTGACCTTATGAAGTTGAAGCAATTAAAAAAAAAAAGAGTGAACAACACTTTTCCTAGGAACCTATAATTATGTTGTTAGACACCCAGGTCCCAAGAGCCCAACCAGACAGCTGAATGTTTGTTTCGTGGTTAAATTATGCAAAATAAGAAAAAAAATTAGAAGGATTGTTTGTACTGGCCATTTGTAGCTCATTACATTAACCACGTTCAGCTATACACACACAAGTGTGGAGAATTAATATTCTTCGTACTTGTAATTGCAAGAATATAATACGGAGAGGAGGGGAGCATTTGCCGTTTGGCATACGTTATTCTTTTGTTTAAAATACGGTATTCATCTTGGTGAGAACAGGGAAAATAAACATCATGTGTCTTAGGTGGCCATTTTTACACACGGCTAATGAATAGCAAAAATGTCAAAGGGGAGAGTTCATACTCCACCCATTGGCTGAAACATGTTTTAACAAGCTGCTCAAAGAAGTACAAATAATGAATGCATTCATTAAAAACATGTTCCAAGAACAATTAACAAAACTGAAAGGAAAAAGGTTACTTTCACTAGCTAATAACACTGTCAGAGAAAAACTCAACCAATTGCTGTCATTGTACATGTCTCCCAGGATTCTTAGCTAAATATTTGCGAGTCCAGCATATATAACCACAGTATCTCACACATACTTAACATCTTCAGGTTTGTTTGCACCTTTTTAACTCTTGGAATGGAAAGTACATCTTAGAACTAAGTTGGTTGTTTTCTCTTGAACAATGTGTTCTTTGTGATGAAACACTCAGTTTCTCTGGCATGAAGACACCTTCATGACAAACACACTTAAACTAAAGAAATTAGGCAGTGTACTTTCACAGTTTGAGTCAGAAGTATCTGCTTATGTTCTTGAGATGAGTTAATGTTCTTTTGCTTTGTTTAACTTTTTCAATTCCCATCTCTTAGAATCACAGAATCATGGAATCTTTAAGGTTGGAAAAGGCCTCTAAGATGATCAAGTCCAACTGTCAAGCCAACACCACCATGTCTACTCAACCACGTCCCAAAGTTACACATCTACATGCTTTTTCAACAGCTCCAGGGCTGGTGACTACCCTGTGCAGACTGTTCCAGCGGTTGAACCCTTTCAGTGAAGAAATTTTTCCTAATACCCAATCTAAACCTCCCCTGGGGCAACTCGAGGCCATTTCCTCTTGTCCTACTGCTTCTGACTTGGGAGAAGAGGCAGACGTCCACCTGGCCACAACCTCCCATCAGGTAGTTGTAGAGATCGATCAGGTCTTCCCTCAGCCTCCTCTTCTCCAGGCTAAACAAGCCCAGTTCCCTCAACAGCTTCTCAGAAGACTTCCTCTCTAGATCCTTCACCAGTTTCATTGCCCTTCTCTGGACACGCTCCAGGACCGCGATGTCTTTCTTGTGGTGAGGGGCCCAAAACTGGACACAGTATTCAAGGTGCGGCCTCACCAGGGCTGAGTACAGGGGGACGATCACCTCCCTGCTCTTGCTGGCCACACTATTTCTGATGCAAGCCAGGATGCTGTTGGCCTTCTTGGTCACCTAGGCACACTGCTAGCCCATGTTCATCCAGCTCTCAACTAATTTCCCCGTGTTCTTTTCCTCCAGGCAACTTTCCAGCCACTTCGCCCCAAGCCTGTAGCATTGCCTGACGTTGTTGAGATCCAAGTGCAGGACCCTGTACTTGGTCTTGTTGAACCTCATACAGATGGCCTCAGCCCATTGATCCAGCCTGTCCAGATCCCTCTGCAGAGCCTTCCTACCCTTGAGCAGATCGACACTACCCCCCAGTTTGGTGTCATCTGCAGACTTACTGAGGGCACACTTGATCCCCTTGTCCAGATTGTAAGATATTAAACAGACTGAGCCCTGGGAAACACCATTTGTGACCAGCCACCAACTGGATTGAAGTCCGTTCACCACAACCCTCTGGGCTTGGTCTTCTGATCAGTTTTTTACCCAGTGCAGAGTGGTCTGTCCAAACCATGAGCCACCAGTTTCTCCAGGAGAATGATGTAGGAGACTATGTTGAAGGCTTTACTAAAGTCCAGGTACATGAAATCCACAGCTTTTCCCTCATCCATAGGCAGCTCACAAGGTCATAGAAGGAGGTCAGGTTGGTCAAGCAGGACCTGCTTTTCATGAACCCATGCTGCCTGGGCCTGATCTCCTGCTTGTCTTGCACATTCTTGATGAGTGCACTCAAGATGACTGTTCTGTAATCTTCACTGGCACAGAGGTCTTCTTAAATACAACTTCCAAATTGTGCCCTGACATTTTTTAATTTGGTTTCAGCATAGAAGTTTGAAACTGTCCCTTAGAAGCTTGAGCAATTTGGTTTTACCCCGTGCATTGTGTAGGAGGGAGTAGGACTAAATCTCTAGGTTGATGACTGTGCATTTTTAGCCACTGTTTTTCTGCTTTCTAAATGCTATCTCACAAACTCGCCATGTGCTTAGTTGTGTAGTGATACTTTTCTGCTGCATTTTTGTAGTTTAACAGCACTTCTGGAAACGCTGGTGCTGGCCACATCATGTGTTCTGATCCTGTGCAGGAGGTCTATAAGTGCATATTGAATTAAATATTTAATTTAAAATGCCTTAAAATTTGCCCTATTTCTTTCATCTTCTGTCTCCTTAACATAGAGAAAAATTTATTCTTAGACTGTTTCTTTCCTTTGTGTTTGTGAGAATTTTTCGTGTGTGTCTGAATGCCTCCATTCATTTATTCTCGCATTCACTATCAAGTTCAAAACCCCATTCTCACTATTGAAAGTCCCACTTACTTTCTTTGCTCCTTAAAATTCTTTCTGCCTTTTCTTCTTCCAAGCTACTTGCTGCTGCAGCCTTCCACTCTCATTTTTTCACAGTGTTTTTAATGTTTAAAACCCGATTTTGCTTCCTATGTGCCAAATTTCCATTATTGGAGTTTATCTTTTTATCAACAGTAATCAAAGGTACTAGTCCTCTTTTCTGTACATGTAATACCTTCCTTTTTATACAGTAAGTAAAATCTAGTGTAAAATACATAAGTAGTAAACAATGAACAATACTAGTAGTCATACTGTAATAGCAATATTGAATACTGAGTTTATAATTATGCATCTATATCCTCTTTATTTAAGAACAAAAATGTTCAAACAATTTTATGGAAGACCAATTCTATCTGCTGCTTCACAACTACCTGCTGTGTATGCGGATTGTTAAAAATTACTTTAAAAAAACAGGTCTTTCATTTCCAAGGTAATGAATAATGGAGAGCCCATGTTGTGAGCAAAATTACACTCTCCATATACAAATATTCTCTGAACCTACAAGTGTGATTTCTTTTTTTTAAGCTTTATATGTTCCATAATAAAAGCTTTTTCCTTTAGTGTTAATGTGAGCACCCAGCTCATCTCCACAGTTTTTTTCATCCATAAAATGCAAACAGAGTAAACATAAAGTGACTGCTGCTTTGCATAACTTCAAATAATTTTATATCTTTACAAGTAACTGTTGTTGAAATTGTTAACAAGTTTTTAATCCCAAATAATATGATTACACACATATGTTAAAATAACTATTTCACATAGTCACAGCTACAGTAAATTTAATAAAATATACCACTGAATATGTTATTCTTGCTTCCTGGAAACATCTGAAGATAAGTGAATTCTTTATTGCAGTTTTAGAATTTTGGGGAATTTGTATCTGATAGAAGTCAGACAATCCTCTATGACCTATAGCATAGCACAGTAGGCTCATAGATGTAATCTTGGTCCCTTCCAACTTGTGGTATTCTATGATTCTGATTCTATGATACTATGAGAACAGGTTTGCAGCTCTCTTTTACCGACTTCTGCAGCATTACACAAGTCATTGGACCCCTGGTTCACCTTTTCAATATATAAAATTTTTCTCACCCACCGTTCACAACCAGTTTGAAATAACTCATCAGTCCTAAAGCATTAGCACTACAAAGATTAAATAGATAATTTCTGAAATGGTCCTGAACATGAAGGATACCTACAATCATACCGTAGCTCTTAAAATATTATGGGCATAAGAATTGCACTTTCCACTTTTATGGTTTTTTGACTTTAACAATGTTTTTATGCATGGTTCTCTGTTGACTTATACTGTGATGACTTTTTCTTATTGCCTAACAGTTTTGTGTTTCACCTACAGTAATGCTCACAGAAAAGGATGATTAGAGTATAATGCAGTGTGGGTCTTCAATCCATTAAATAGCTTGTACTGTCTCAGTCACATTACTATATGTTTGGTAACAAAAAAAATAGCAAGTAGCCGAACAGCTCTTTTGCCCTCATAGACGTTACATACTAAAGCCAGACTGGTGAAAGCTCATACTTGTACAATAAAACATATTATTCTCATGAAAGGGTACAAAAGGCTTTCTACCAATTTCACCTGTACCTTTGCTTCCAGGGTACTAGCACAGCAATGATGACAGGCTAATTGACAGTTCGAGCTGAGGAAGATCAATAATTTCCTTTTATTGTGAAAGTAACAGAAAGACTATTGCCTTAATATGTTTTACCACAGAAATATTCTAATGAGCAAACTTTTTTTTCACTAGAAATATCACTGAAGACTTGAACTCACCAAAATAAATTGTGACTTGGAAGAAAATAGTATGCAAATTCACACAAAGTGCATTTTTTTTAGTTTATTCTCAGGCTGACAGAGGCTTAACTTGAGCCTTAATCCCTTTTAGCTGAAAGCTCCTTTAGCTGGAAGCTCATCTGCCATCACTCTGTCAGTCCAGCTATTTCTCATGTCAGCTGGTGATGAGCAATTACTGACACATTAATCCTGTATCACTCTTCACAGACTGACCTTTGGCTGAGTTTCAACAGACTTAGATGAGATATAGCAAATACTTTGGACTACCTGAAAGAAAAAAAAAAAAAGGAAAGAAAGAAAGAAAGAAAGAAAGAAAGAAAAAAAAGTTTAAGGAACGTAAAACATTAAAAAGACTTTGACCTTTTTGAACATGAATTGTCAAGATCAAAAAAGACATAAAAGAGATATAAGCCTTGATGCATTTTAGAGTTTACAGTGAAAAGATGGGGCTCCGTTCTGAAAATTAAAAAGAGTAAAAGCCTAATTTTTAAAAAAGCAGTTGCAACTAAATAGGAAGAATCATTCAGAGGCAATCACTGTAGAATTTCCTTCTGCAACATTACTGTCATTCAGTTTCAGGTTTGCCATAGGTTTTCCTTTACTTTTAAGTATTTAAATGTATTGTAACATTGAGAAATGTTTGTGAAACTCAGATGGAAAGTTCATCATTACAACTGGCAAACTGGATCTTCCACTGAATTTTCAGGCTTTATTCCAAATTTTAGGGGGCTTGGGGAGGTTCATTGAGGGTGAATGCAATAAAGATATCTAAAAACTGTTATGTTTGTATTAACCTTTTTATTTTTCTTTTTATTAAAATGGTTAACCAACAAAATCAGATTAATGTTGTGCTGCTTACTAAAATCAGATATCAAAATTTATACTGCAACTTATATTTTGTAAAATAATACTGCAATATACTAATGTGACCTTTTCAATATTCTGAAGTATGATTGGTGTTCTATTGCTCTCCTTCCAGTAAGGAAGAATAGCTGAACAGTCAATACACTTACCCAGGTATAAGATCAGTCAACAAAAATAATATTTCTAGTAACACAATTCTAATCTCCTACTTTGACCTAAGTATAAAGATGAAAGGAGGGGAAAAAAAGTAAAATCATCCTTTCCAGAGTAAAATACTAATAAAAATGTATTTTGAAGTGTTTTGACAGATGTAAGGGTGAAGTATTAGCAATCTTTCTTTCCAACTCTATTGTTGTCACTCAGGTGCAACCACAACTGATTTATAGCTGGCTCAAATCTTAGCATTACATGGTCTCCAGGATTGATTGTTTATTGAACCACCAAATTACCAGCTTTTAAGTTTAAGACTTGATTTTCAGTAGCTGTAAACCCAACAGTATCAAAATAGCTGTCACTGTGTAGATTTTTATTTCCCATCAGTGTCTTCTATGGTTACATATACTTTCTCGTCTGCTGAATATTTTGTCCTGTCTTAAGAACTTTTTGATATCAAAGAGAAATATTTCACAAAAATAATTTAGGTAACTATTCTTAAATGTATTATTAGTAAGTGGCACTGCGTAATGTCTGTTTTTATAAGACAAAATAATTTCTTTAGCTTTAAAAAAGTCATATTTCTGTTTCTTGGAAAAATAAGGCTGCTTCTGCACAGAACAAGTTATAGTATTATGAGAATGTTACAGTGTTATAATAATGTTATTGTGATATAGTACTTCAATATGTTTATTTTAAATAATTCCCTACAAACTGAAGACCTTTCAAGACTTTTAGTCATGAAGTAATGTGCAAATCTTTTCAACTTGGAAGCACATGACAAATGTGTTTGAAACTGCTACTACACTAAAAGTTGAGTATCTAACTGAATAATTAGGCATTTGTGGTTGAAAATTTCATTTTCTTATGTGCAAACCAGAACTAACAAGTCAATCTCAAGCCTGCAATGGAATTAAAAAAAAAAAAAAAGGAGATTGCACTAGCAAAAAAAATAATTACTATGAAAGTACGTCAATTATATAATTCCTGAAAATTTAAATATATTGAAACAATGTTTTTTAACAGCTTTCCAGCCTATTGAACCACTTATAATAGCCTTTTTAGTTAATGAATTTTATATAAAAATATATGCTGGTAAATCATGGTGATCATTTTGGACAAAATCCACAAAGAAATAGAGACCATCATCTGAGCAAGAGCTTGAGTACTTGAAAGAGAATTCAGGTCAGACTGAGGCAGTCTTGTAGGCTGTCGCACCACATTCTTACAGCCACAGGATAACACTGCAGTTATCTGGATTTACTTCCCTGCCTGATACAGAACTCTTTGGGGTACACAAAATCTTCTTTCTTTTCATATCAAGATCAGCATCAACATGAGTCAGGTATATTTTTTGCATGGCAACATTGGTCTGGACCAGATGTACCAGGAGCTCCCATCTTCATGGCTGGATCACAGAGGGTACCTAACATGTATACAGACTGAGATTCTCAATGCAGCCTTTACATCTGTCTTCAGTAGTCACACCAGTTGTCCTCGGGGTACTCAGCCTCCAGACCTGGAAGTCTGGGACAGAGAGCAGAATAATCCCCCCATGATTCAGGTCGAAACAGTTAGAGAACTCCTGCTTCACCTGGACTGCCACAAGTCCATGGGTCTGGATGGGATCCAGCCGAGGGTGCTGAGGGAGCTGGCGGATGTGATTGCTGAGCCGCTCTCCCTCATCTACCAGCGGTCATGGTCAACCAGAGAGGTCCCAGATGACTGGAGGCTTACCAGTGTGACTCCCATCCATAAGAAGGGTCGTAAGGAGGATCCGGGGAACTACAGACCTGTCAGCCTGACCTCGGTGCCAGGGAAGGTCATGGAGCAAGTCATCTTGGGGGCAATCACGAGCCATGTCAGTGACACCTGGGGGATCAGGCCCAGCCAGCGTGGGTTTGTGTAAGGCAAGTTCTGCCTGACCAACCTCATCTCCTTCTATGACCAGGTGACCTGCCTGGTGGATGAGGGAAAGGCTGTTATGTAGTCTGCCTAGACTTCAGCAAAGCCTTTGACACGGTCTCCCACAGCATTCTCCTGGAGAAGCTGGCGGCCCATGGTCTGGACAGGTACACTCTTCGCTGGGTTCATAATTGGCTGGATGGCCGGGCCCAGAGAGTGGTGGTGAATGGAGTCAAATCCAACTGGCAACTGGTTGTTAGTGGTGTTCCCCAGGAGTCCGTGCTGGGGCCCATCCTCTTCAACATCTTTGTGGATGATTTGGATGAGGGAATTGAGTGCACCCTCAGTAAGTTTGCAGACGACACCAAGCTGGAGGGAAGTGTCGATCTGCCGGAGGGTAGGATGGCTCTGCAGAGGGACCTGGACAGGTTGGATCACTGGGCAGAGGCCACCGGGATGAGGTTTAATGTGGCAAAGTGCCGGGTCCTGCACTTTGGCCACAAGAACCCCAGGCAGCGCTACAGGCTTGGGGCGGGGTGGCTGGAAAGCTGTGTGGAGGAAAAGGACCTGGGGGTGCTGATTGATGCTCGCCTGGACATGAGCCGGCAGTGTGCCCAGGTGGCCAAGAAGGCCAACGGCATCCTGGCCTGTATCAGGAATAGTGTAGCCAGCAGGAGCAGGGAGGTGATTGTCCCCCTGTACTCAGCCCTGGTGAGGCCGCACCTCGAGTGCTGTCTCCAGTTTTGGGCCCCTCACCACAAGAAAGACATCGCGGTCCTGGAGCGTGTCCAGAGAAGGGCAACGAAACTGGTGAAGGGTCTGGAGCACAGGTCTTATGAGGAGCGGCTGAGGGAACTGGGACTGTTTAGGAGGAGGCTCAGGCGGGACCTCATTGTCCTCTACAACTCCCTGAAAGGAAGTTGTGGTGAGCTGGGGATCAGCCTCTTCTTGCAGATAACTAGTGACAGGACAAGGGGAAACGTCTGCAAACTGCGCCATGGGAGGTTCAGGTTGGAGATGAGGAGAAATTTCTTCTCTGAAAGGGGCATTGGAACGGGTTGCCCAGGGAGGTGGTGGAGTCACCGTCCCTGCAGATGTTTAAAGGAAGGTTAGATGTGGTACTTAGGGACATGGTTTAGTGGGTAATAGGTGGTGGTGGGACGGTTGGACTAGATGAACCTTGAGGTCTCTTCCAACCTTAATGATTCTATGATTCTATGATTCTGCAGAGCTTGGGAACTGTGCCGAATTTTCACACAAGGCTACATGTCTAGACTGTCCAAAAAGTGGAAAACCAGGAGATATTTACGAAGACTGGGTTGTATTTCACCACTTCTCTTGTAGTGACAAACAACTGGAGGCAGGCTGAGATCATAATTTGTCCAGGAACAAAGCTACATCTCAGAAGAGGGCAAGTGTCTTTGTGCTACACACTTAACACTCTAAGTTCGTAATCTTGAATCTCAACTTTGATGGCTGAATGTTTGCAGTGAAGCATTGCAACACG
This sequence comes from Psophia crepitans, assembly GCA_013399095.1. NCBI lineage: Eukaryota > Metazoa > Chordata > Aves > Gruiformes > Psophiidae > Psophia > Psophia crepitans. The sequence continues at coordinate 111,697 of VWZZ01002914.1, forward strand.
TAACTCCCAGGCAATGAAAAACTTTATTGGAGCTAGCCCTGATGCACTTCCATGCCAAATCCAACAGTGGTTTGTGGGCCTCTCAGAGACAGTAGAGCATGCAAGATGGCAAGGCAGCAGGTGTTAAAATTGTTTTTCCACATGCTAGGAGCTGGAGATTTACCTAAACAGCCAGCAGAGAATTCTCTAGGACTATACTCAGAGGCCCAAATGTAGTTCAATACTTAATGCCGGCCTGAAGGGAAATTTCAGTTCACACAAGCTGCCAACCTTGAATCTGATCCCAGAATTAGGCATGTAAAATAGTAATTTCCTATAGAAACTATAGAAAGCAATATACAATGGTGATCCAGTAGCTAGAACATTGATTTGAAATTGGGGATACCAATTTTCAGATAATCATGTTGACTTTGAGCAGGAATGGAAATTGAAGTCCCATAAGCAGCAGAAGATTCCAGGCATCTAGACTTTGGGTTTGAGATCCCAGGGAGAGACTCCTAGTCTGCTGGTGCTGTTTTGTTGAGATGATTAAGTTTCATTTGATGTCTCAAGTCACAGAGTCAATCTGCAGACCATGCTCTCCTTCTCTCCACAATTTTCTATTCAAAAATATATTTTTTTCCAATAAGCAGGAGTTTCAGCAGAAGAATCTTAGTGAGGCATACTTCATAGCCTAATGATTTCATATCCAGATGAGAAAGGAATAACACCAGTAACACCAGTGCACACCCACAATCATTGCCTTGTGGAGAATCCCCTGTGCAATGATCAGACTGGGTCTTGCTGACAGAAGATGTAGGGGCGTGATTAGTTTCAGGCCTACTTCTGAACACCCCAAGAATATCTTGTGTTAGGATGAGTTGCTACTTATTCCCAAGGAGAAAAACCTCTCCAGCTTAGGTACAACGACATTGAGAGATGCTCTGAGAAAATGGTGGCCATAATGCAAGGCACAGTAGCTGTGATGATCTATTACTGCAGTGGGGAGTTTGTGCTATTTTCAGACACAAGCCATTTTCCATTCTTTTGTGATATTTTCAGTCACACCTTGAGTAAATGTATTAGCGTGGCTGACTGGTAGCTTGATCATCCCTCTTCGTCCCACTCCATTGCAAGACATAGATAAATCTTAGTCAAAGAAACAGAGGAGAACCAAGCAGTAAGTCTTCAGGAAGATACAAGAACTTAAATTTGAAACTTAGAAGACTAAAGGGTCAATTAAGCACATAAATCTAACAGATTTAACATTTTTGTCATAACAGTCTTCATGACAGCTGGGTGGGAAAACATCAGCAGAGTGTTATGCTTTTGTTTAGGATTAGGTACACAGAGGGATAGTGTGAGGGGTGAAAATAGTTTGTGATTCATATCTCCAAAAGGATGATCTATTTATCTCAGAATACATTGTTCTTTATACATCCTCCTCAAGGAGGATGCAGCTGTATATTGCCTATAACTTCACACTTCTCGGGAAATACGCAGACTTTTAATTTGACACTTGGGAGTTCTGGAATTAACAATGAAGACACTGCTGAAATATCCCATGAATTTAGTACTTTCGGTTCATTACTTTTAATTTAACTAAATTATAACTGTGTAAAATGGGGAAGGTTATAAGCCCCTGTTATTTTTCTGTTCTAACTCAACATTATCTCTTTTTTTTTCTTTAATAGAAAAGAACATGCGGTTTGAAACATCCTAGAAGACTGCTTCTAAAGCATATTTCAGAGCAGTTTATCATACAGACTACTGTAATAGTTTAATCATGCACAAGCTGCAAGCTGTGAAATGGTAAAAGAATCAGAATAACTGAATATGAATCAGGGTGAAAAACATATGATTTTCTCCCATTACTCATCTAAACAGACTGTATTTTCAACTTCACATCATTTATTAGGTCAGGCATTTACCCATCATAAACGCCTCAAAAGCATCCCTGTATATGAACCACTGCCTGCTTCCTTACATGAGAGTGACATTATACAGTGCCATAAGAATGTAGGACCAGAATTTGAACCCATCTTATGCATTGCTGAGCACCTAGTCACTCTAACAGTGGCTTTACTTTCAAGAGGATCAATCTCATAAGTAGCTGCCAAAGGTCTCTAATATTGCATTTAATTAAATTTACTCTTCCCCTTCTGTGGATTATTCAGTGCTACAGGGTTTTGTGCTTGATAAAAACATATTAATGTTTTTGAGACAACAAAATGTTCAGAGGCAGGACCTGTCCCCACAGCTGTATACCCATTTTTGACGTTCGTGTTTAAACTGGTGACTATGAGAAGTATTATGTTGGCTGAAATATTTCTGTTGGGGGGAATAATGCCATACTCTCTCGTGTGCAAAATAAAATGTGCATTTTGAGGGCTTAAGTCTGTGTAATCCCTCTCCCTATGAATAGAGACCTCAGTTCTTAACCTGTATATGTGGCTTTCTCTATGACTCCCTGAACACGATTTTTCAAGTCAGACTGTATAATATCCCATGTTCCACAGTTTGATGACAAGCATACAATTTGTTATGCAATTTAATTTAGATGAAACACTGGTAAATTTTCAAATATCTATAAATAAAATCCTCTGAGAAACAGGGAACTTGTGAAAAGATATGACTACATCTCCTGGGCCAGCACAGCCACTGAAAAGTCAGGCACGTTCATTAAATACACCTTTGACATATATAAGAATTTCTTATAGAAGGGTGGGTTCTTTTGGAAGTTAAAGTTCTTTCTGATATTTTTTTTCCCGCCAGGATGTTCATGGTAGAGTTCACTGACTGTAAAGTCTGCCCAGCTCTGGTCAGACCTTTGGTTTTCAGGACACACTGTGCATTAACTCCAGTAGGTTGCTAAACACAACAGAGCTTCTCACTCACTTCCCCACCACCACCCCAGTGGAAGAGGAGAGAAAAAGTAAAAGTGAGAAAAGTTATGGGTCAAGTTAAAAATAGTTTAATAAGGAAAAAAAAAGAAGTGGAAGAAGAAAAAAAAAGAAAATCGAAGAAGTGATGTAGAGACAATCAGACAATATCTTCCATGGGCAGATCGATGCTCAGCCAGTTCCCGAGCAAAAAATAGCTAACCCCCCTGTTCTCTCTGTTGTAGTGCTGAGCAAGGCGTTACATGACAAGGAATATCTCTTTGGTCAGCTGGCGTCAGCTCCCAACCTCTAGTATACCTCCAGCCCACTTGCAGAGGGGTCAGAGGCAGAGAAGCTTAACAACAGCCAAAGCTGGTGATGGTGTTACCAACAGTGTTTTGGTCACAAATCTAAAACACAGCACCTTAGTGCTGCTATGAAGAAAATGAGCTCCATCCCAGCCAGAGCCAGCACAGACAATAATGTTGCTAACACTAAAACAAAATCAGGACAAATACAGGTTTCAAAGGTTTATCAGTCTTTGTATAGGAAATTCTCAGTGTAAGGGTGCCCATGTTCTGCTGGTGACCAGGCTGTCAATGCCAGAGTCAGTACAAAGTCTAGACCAAAGCTCAAGAAAACGTCTCTATCTGGGACTCTGCAATGGGAACACACGTAAGTGCTCTTTTGACTTATTCTCATGGATTCATATGAAATCACCATTCTAATAATAATCACAGAATGACAGAATCATAGATTGGTAGGGGTTGGAAGGGATCTCTAGAGACCATCGAGTCCAACCCCCCTGCCAAAGCAGGTGCCCTACACTAGGCTGCACAGGTAGGCATCCAGATGGGTCTTGAATATCTCCAGAGAAGGAGACTCCACAACCTCTCCAAGAAGCCTGTTTCGGTGTTTCCATCACCCTGACTGTGAAGAAGTTCTTTCTCATGTTTGAGTTGAACTTCCTGTGTTCTAGTTTTTTGCCATTGCCCCTTGTTCTCTCATTACCCACCATCAAAAAGAGTTTGGCCTCGTCCAATTGCCTCCCCCAGTTTAGATATTTATAAACACTTATCAGATCCCCGCTCAGCCTTCTCTTCTCCAGGCTGAAGAGACCCAAGTCTCTCAGCCTCTCCTCATAGGCAAGATGCTCCAGGCCTTTTATCATCTTTCTTGCCCTCCACTGGACTTTTTTCCCAGGAGATCCCTGTCTTTCTTGATCTGGGGAGCCCGGAACAGGACACAGTACTCCAGATGGGGTCTCACCAGGGCAGAGTAGAGGGGGAGGATCACCTCCCTTGACCTGCTGGCCACTTGGCCACAAGGGCACACTGCTGGCTCGTGGTCAACCTGTTATCCACCAGGACCTCTAGGTCTTTCTCTGCAGAGCTCCTCTCCAGCAGGTCATCCCCTAACCTGTAAAGATGCATGCGGTTATTTCAGTTAATAATGCTGCATGCATTATTTCACATTATTTAAAATATTTCATACAAACTAGGCATTTATTTTGTGTACTATGTGTTATATGTGATCTATATATTACATCAGACATTCTACAATGCTGGCATTATATAATCATACTAAATATATTAAGGCTGTACAATTCTGTCGAAGAGAAGTTTTCAGTAGATTTCAGAAAACTATATACAATTAGAAGATATTGTGTAGAGCAAATGCTATAAAAATATCAGCATTTTCAAAATAACCTCTATTTGCTACAGTTCATCCTCTCTATTTATGTAACTCTTGTGAAGAGTAGTATTTTAATTACAATCATTACAGAAATTGTAGCTAGTGACCTTTAAAGAGCTACAAAAATTAGCAAAGCAAGAATTACAAGCTGTCCAGCAGCTCATTTATCAACTCTATTCAAGGCGGATAGCCAAGTCCACCTTGATATCATGTCCTACTTTCCACACTGAATTTGTCTGTGAAGACAGTCTTTGTGTGTGATCAAACCCATGGGGAAAATAAAAAAAAAAGCAAAACACAAAACCCCAAAAAACCAACAAACAACACCAAACTAGCAGCTGAGAAGCCAGAAAAAGCCTTTGAACTGCTAAAAAAGACAAATGATTATCGGTTTTCCAGACCATGTTGAGACCCATGTCTGCAGACCAAGTGTGCAGCGACAGTCTAGAACTGTAAAGACAGATTAGCTGTGAATATACTCATGGACATCAGCAGTAAATGGGTTAAAGCCTACATGCATCCAATTTCTCCCTCTTCGTATTTTTTTTCTTTTTTTTTTTTTTAAGCTAGTTTTCTATATGAACTGTGAATGTAACACTACAGGGACGTTCTAACCCCATTTCAAGGACCATAATTATTTAATAACGTCACAGATAACATAATTAGCTCCTCAGATCTGGGTTAGTTGCATGGCATATTTAACAGACAGCCCCAGAATAACTCTCCCCTGTGAGACACTGTGCCTTAGCACGAGGAGAAAATAATATTATCAGAATAAGAGCATGAATAACGTAATGCAATCTTAACACAACTGTTTAACTGGAAGCAAGAAACTTGTTTGAGAATTATAAAGTGTTCATGTATTGCTGTTTGTTGAATAAAGATAATTCGTTAGATCAGAAATATCTATCTAGTGCAATCCATTAATGATTTTCTTGTTATGCCCTGGTTACATTTATTATGCACTAATTTCCCTGCGCATTTTTATTTCATTAATTCTTGTTATTGGGTTTATTAGTGTTTTCTAAGTAATTCACATTATTGGCTTTTTCTTCCCTTGTTAACAAAGGTGTAGAGCAAAATCTGGCTCACTGAAGGCCATCAGAGGTGCAGCAGCGCTGTGGAGGGTAGGACAGGCATTGCTACAGTCAGGTCTGTCACTGTTGAAGTGCTGCAAGTACTTGGGGGTTCCCTAGCAGGTCAGGGAGCGAGTGGGAGAGGCAGTAGAGAATCCAGGGGTAGCTACAAGTCTTAGTGTCTACATGGACACCTCATGATGGTCAAGAGTATGTATTTGTGCGTTTTGTAGGTTCGGTGAAATGAATGGCTCTACAGTGGAAACAAATATCTTAGCACAGTTCTTTACAGCTCCTGTTTCCCAAGGTGCCAGACAATTGCAAAGAAGGCAGACCATCAATGCAAGTGTTACACAGAAAATGAACAAAACTGCAACATGTCCATATTGACATCTGAGCTAAAATTACTTCACACAATTTTAATAAGCCACTGTGAACTGATGCTACAAATTAAAACAGTCACATTTCCCACAAACTATCTTTGTCAAAGATGTATTTCCCCATGAGAACACAGGAAATGGGATAAAAAAAAGCTTTCACTTAAATGTGCTATACAAAGAAATAAACATAAACACAACAAAATGCAAAGGAGGTTTGATCTCCATTATCTGTATGAAAACACAAAGTGTTCTCTGGTGGGTTTTCAACAAACACAAAACCAATCCAAAAAGGGAAGAGACAGAGAGAGAAATTTGATAATGGCACTGTTCTTTGAATTTACTTTTTAGATTAAAAAGTTCAAATTATGTTTGCAGGGATATATAGTTCTTATGGCTACAAGGAAGTAGCTGTACAATGTATAATATTTATCCAGTGCAGTTAAGCAAAGCCAAAAGCCTCTTTGGAGAGCTCACAAGTGAGCTTGACTGGCAGCACAGTTGTTATTTAAATCCCGGCTCCTTGCTAGTTATACTGAATATTTCCAGATAAAACATTAACTATACATTCCAAATAAATGAGAATATATGAAGCCAAACTACTTTCCCCTCCCCTAAACTAGCCAGTGGGGGTGGAGAGGGTACGGGAAGAAAGAAAGAAAGAAAGACGTATCTACAAAAAAACAAAACAAAACAAAAAAATCTTTGTGTCATTACAAAAACACTCATGATGTTGATTTCTCCAAAAAAGCAGAGATGTGGTAGAAATGTGTAGTAGAAATATGTGAAAAGATAAAAATTGCAACCTCTTCTTCTGATGAATTTTTTATTTTAAGGAAAAGGTGTCAGATCCCAAAAAATCTATTTAGCGAGCTATTGCTATTGCTGTTGATTTTACAGAGAATCCATTCAGGTATGGTAGTAATCACTCAAAATTTAAAAAGTCCTTATAAATAAAAATAATTTGTGTTTAATCATCCAAATATTTAACCACATAGAGAGCATAAACCTCTAAACTTCAAACACAAGTGTGGATGTGGTTCTTGTGTAGCTAAAATTACTTAAGTGCTGAAGTATTTTGGTGTCCAGACACACCATGTTAATGTGACAACAGTCTTTTATTGCTGAGAGTGTAACATCTCTTGCATGAATTTAAGAAAAAATCAATTTTTACATGAGACAAACCAGACTCACAAAGGCCTAGATAGCATAGTGTTTTCTCTGTCACTTGTGTACACAAAGACCAAGCAAGGTATAATACAAAAAAAAACCAACAAAATTCAGCAGTTTTATTATGCATATGAACATTTACCATCTGATTGCTACTTATGATTTATATAGCATATGTATTGCTCAGTTTTAGGTATTCCTTTGTAAAGACAAAACAATTTCTGCCATAACAGGAAAGAACAATAACATTTTCTTAAAAAAAAGTTTTAATGGAATTATTATGCGGCACAAGCTTTGAAGGGAGTCACAGCTGGTTTCCAAAAGAAAGGAAATGTTTCCTGGATATCTTCTCACACAGAAGTATATAGGTAAAAAAATAATTCATTATTTTTTCTTACCATATTTCACTCCTCCTAAACAAAAATAGTTTAAAATTACAATCACTCTAAGAAACTTGTAAAAAACTGGAAAGTATGTTAGACATTTTAGAATATTAGACTTTTTTTAGTATTGCACTCATTTTATTGAAGAATTGCCCTTCAGACAATGCTACAATCATAACTATCACTGCATATTTATTTGTTTTATCTCATATCATGTTTTTCAAATCATAGATGAAACTAAGCAGACAACAGGCCGTGCATTTGTAGGTGTGTAGAAACTGGAATAATCTGCTTCACTTCCAGACAGGGAGAAATACAAATACAAACATAACAAGCAAACCATGATTGCAAGCAGAGGCAGCCCTCAGACTTGGGGTGGCAACCAGGAACAAAGATGTGACTCCTGAGGATAAAACCGTCTGCAGACTTCAGGATATTCAGGGTTTCAGAGAACAAAAAGCAGCTACTTCCCTTAAAGACTGGATTATGAACTGGCTTTAGAAGTAGAATCATATAATCATAGAATCACTAAGGTTGGAAAGGACTTCTGAGATCATCAAGTCCAACTGTCAACCTAACACCACCATGCCTGCTAGACCATGTCCTGGAGTGCCACGTCTACATGTTTTTTGAATGTCTCCAGGGACGGTGATCCAGCCACCTCTCTGGGCAGTCTGTTCCAATGCCTCACTACTCTTTCCATTAAGAAGTTTTTCCTAATATCCAAACTGAACCTTCTCTGATGCACCTTGAGGCCATAACTAGACTTAGAATTCCTTTTTATTTTACCACTTCAATTTTTTTAGAACACAAAGAGTGTAAATTTAGTCATTTTTTTAACTTCACACACACATGCATGTACACACAACACTGCCAAAGACACTTTTACTAATTCAGATCAAGGATTCATTTAATCTATTTACAGTCCAGGCTTTTCTCTTTGATGGTGTCTTTAGGTAGAAAAAGGTGGAGTAGACAAGCATAAATGATGCAGCTCTTCCAACAGTTTTCCATTCAGGAGATCCCCTGAGCCTGTTAGAAGCTTTCTCTACAGTAATCCTGAACTGTCTAAAGAGTAAGTGCTTTTTCAGTCTCCTTCTGGACACCTCTACATTGGTTTCACACACAACATCCTTGGGTGAGGAATTTCACCGACATTTACTATCTTCATTTGAAGGCGCTAGTTTTCGTACAGAAAGAGGCAGTGAACAGTCAACTCCTATCCACCTCTTTCCTCATACGGAAGCTGTTGTATACTTTAGCTTATCCTCGTTGCCTGTCTCTGTAAAGAACGTTGGAGTTTAGTGACATATGCAATCTTAAGAGATGTTTTCCTCTTCAAGGGCAACGTTTACAATACAGTGCAGGTACCATACTGTTCAGGTAAGTAAAATTTTTTTCTTACCAGCAGCAAAGCTATCCTCTTACATATGACTCAGGGTTGAGAGTAAGAAGTCTGTTGAGGAAGAAGTGGAAAGAAAGATATGCAAGACTAATGAGATTTTATATAGAAATATAAGCTCTCTGTAAAATGGAGGGATTTATTTTTGATTTTGTTTAGAAAGCAAAGCAGTAAAGTTTGTATTAGAATTACACATAAAAGTGTGCCCAGCCCAAAGAGTTATGTAGGTATAAGTGGTCACTATTATGACTTTCTTTTTATAGTACATTTAACTCACAGAGAAGATTTTTTTTACTCTTTATGTTTCCAGCAATCCTGCCTTCCATTCGAAGTACAGCAAAGGCAGAAAACAATTTTATGGGAATTTGTGAGGTAGCCACTTATAAGTGCTAGTGTGGAACCCTAAGAGTAATGACTGGAAAATAGGAGACCAGCTATTAGATATTGATAAATGACTGTTGAAATCTAGGGTATGAGCAAACAGAGGTGAAACCACTGGGGTGTGCACTTAGAGCAAAACACAGACTTCACACCCTCGCCAGCCACGTGACTGATTAGGAAGAAGAGATCAGATTCTTCCCTGTGAGGGTGGTGAGGCACTGGAACAGGTTGCCCAGAGAAGCTGTGGAGGCCCCATCCCTGGAAGCGTTCAAGGCCAGGTTGGATGGGGCTTGGGACAATCTAGTCTATTGGAGGGTGTCCCTGCCCATGGCAGGGAAGTTGGAACTACATGATCCTTGTGGTCCCTTCCAATCTTAACCATTCTATGATTCTGTGATTTTCAGATCTGGTCTTCTCACACACATATACTCAGACTAAGCTTGCATTCTGGGGACAGAGACAAGCACTTCTGAAGGCAATTCACTGCACCAAACAAAAAAAAGAACAAAAAAAAAAACCACCACAAAACAAAACAAAAAAGGAGCAGAATAAAAAGGTTGAAGTCCTCAAGCACCAAAAAAAGACCAAAATGCAAAAGGAGTAGGTGCAGAAGATGACATTTTGAGGATCACAAAAATAAATGAAGCAGTATTAAATATACCAATTCTTCCTGCTCTTTGTGCCAATGAGTGATAATTGAGTCACTCATCAGGCTTTATATTTAGCTGTTGATGCTAAGTAAATGCTACAGTGGGCAAAATTCACAGGAACATCTTCATTCAAGTTACATTATTGAGCAATTTTTTTTTTTTTGCTCAGGTTCATGACTTAATTTAGATAATACTATGCTATGCCACCTCCAGGTGAAAACAGCCTCAGCCTCAACTGCATTCACAGGAAGGCATGAGCTGGCTGCCTTCCTTAAAATGAGATCTATTAGCTATTAAGCCTGGAGCTCCATAGTTTTGTTCAATGCCCAGATGACTGGGAAGATCTTTCAATAACTGCTTCCCATCTGACAGACAACTGGCTAATCTCCAAATGTATTTTTTTTTTTTACTATTAAAGCTGTTGAAGCTCAATGTCATTATATTTATTATATAATTAATTATGCTAAGAAATGTGGAGCTTTGGTTAAGTACCGTAGTTATTTGAAAGCTTTTTGTCTTATTGTAAGATTTCACTAAGAATATGGCTTCCATAAGATAATACTATTTGTCTTAATATTACAATAAGAAGATACAAAACAATAATAGTTCTATGGAAAAAAAAAGTTGGGATATTATATGTTTGTACAGCAGTGTCACGTGTCGTGTTTTACTCTATGACATAACTGATCTAAACATTTATCTATCTGTTTTTGTATATGTTTATTAAAATACTTTATATACAATATTGCACATATCATGGTTATTAGTAATTTTCAAGTTAACAAAGATAACTAATTTATGAATACATATACTTCAAGTGAAATGCAAAACTCTATTCTGCCCATTTTTAGATCTTCTCCTGCTAAACCTCAGTGTCGTCTTCAACTTTCGGAACTATAGAGAAATCGTATGCTGTTGTATGGTTTAACACCATTCATCAACTAAGCACCACACAGCTGGTCATTCACTTTCCCCCAGCATGCTAGGGAAGGTAATCAGAACAGTAAACACAAGAAAACTTGCGGGTTGAGATAAAGACAGTTAAATACACAAAGCAAAAGCTGCGCACGCAAGCAAAGAAAAACAAGGAATTCATTCAACACTTCCCATGGGCAGGCAGGTGTTCAGCCATCTCCACAAAAGCAGGCCTCCATCATGCATAACAGTGACTTGGGAAGACAAACACCGTCGCCCCAAACTTTCCCTGTTCCCCTTCTCCTTCCCCCACCTTTATATGCTGGGCATGATGTCATATGGTATGGAATATCCCTTTGGTCAGTTGGGGTCAGCTGTATTGGCTCTGTTCCCTCTCAACTCCTTGTGCACCCCCAGACATCCTACTGGTGGGTTGGTGTGAGAAGCGAAAAGGCCTTGACTCTGTGTGAGCACTGCTCAGCAGTAACAAAAAAACTCCTTAGATGTAGGACTAGAGGGAGTTGTGAGCAAGTTTGCAGATGACATTAAATTATTAGGTGCTTTTGATTTCATTGAGGGTGGAGAGGCCTTGCAGAGAGATCTGGTCAGATGAGAGAACTGGGCAATCACCAGCCGCATGAGGTTTAACAAGAGCAAGCGCCAGATTCTGCACCTGGGAAGGGGCAGCCCTGGCTGTACATAGAGACTGGGAGATGAGACGATGGAGACCAGCCATGCTGAGAGGGACTTGGAGGTCTTGGTCAACAGTAAGTTGAACATGAGCCAATAGTGTGCCTGGGCTGCCAGGAAGTTCAACCGTATCCTGGGGTGCATTAAGCATGACATTGCCAGCAGGTCTAGGGAGGTGATTGTCCCACTGTACACTGCATTGGTGTGGCCTCACCTATAGTACTGTACGCAGTTCTGAGCATAGTACCAAAGGACATAAAACTATTGGAGAGTGTCCAAAGGAGGGCAAGAAAGATGGTGAAGGGCCTAGAGGGGAGGACTGTAGAGAGCTTTATGGTGAGCGCTGGGAGCCATGATGTCCTTGAAGGCTGAAGAAGAGGGAGTAAGAGAAGGTAGGCTGAATGCCCAGAAGAGAAACACCATATGAAGCAAGGCTACAGCAGCTGGCCATGAAACACCCAGAGATAAGAAGGAAGAGAGAGAAAAAACCAGGACTTTAAGCAAGAAGTTTAGTGTGTTTGTAGTTTAGCAATTAACCAATGTAATGTAGCTAAGAAGCGTGTGAACAGTATTGATTAACCAGTAATATTTTAGTATGATGTGCGTGGACAGCGAATTAGGATATGTAAGTGCGGGTTTTGGGCGAATAAAGGGTCTTCTGATCAGCATTCAGGAGTCCATGTCATTAATCTCCTCAAATGACGTATAAGGAGAGGCTGAAGTCCCTTGGTTTGTTCAGCCTGGAGAAGAGGGGACTGAGGGGAGACCTCATGGCGGCCTACAGCTTCCTCATGAGAGGGAGCAAAGAGGCAGACACTGATCTCCTCTCTCTAGTGATGTCGTGGTTTTACCCCAGCCAGCAGCTGAGTCCCACGTAGCCACTTGTTTTTCCCCCCAGTGAGGAGGGGGAAAGGGAAAGAAGACAGACTCCCCTGAGCTGTGATAACAACAGATGGCAGTTTACTGGGACAGCAAGGGAGTGAAAAGGAAAAGAAAAAAACCAAAGTGGTGATACACAATACTGTACAACTCAGACCACACGCTCAGACGGGTTCTGAAGCCGGACCGTCCTGGAGCCACGCCTTCCCGACCAGCCCCACCCCCTATGCTGAGCATGACGTCATATGGTATGGAATACCTCCTCTGGCCAGTTTGGGTCACCTGTCCTGACTGTGTCTCATCCCAGCTTCTAATGAAATCAACTCTACTCTAGCCAAACCCAGAACAAGTGACCAGTAGCAGAACCTGAGGGAACGGCATGAAGCTGTGACAGGGGAGGTTTGGACTGGAGATCAGGAAAAAGTTCTTCACCAAGCAGATGGTGGGGCACTGGAACAGGCTCCCCAGGGAAGTGATCACAAGCACCAAGCTTGACTGAGTTCAAGAAGCGTCTGGACAAGCCCTCAGTCATCTGCTCTGATTGGGCTGGTCCTCTGTGGAGTCAGGAGTTGGACTTGATGATCCTTATGGGTCCCTTCCAACTCGGGATATTCTATGATTCTATGCAAAAGAAAAATGAGGGACTCTCCAAAATAATGTAAACCCATCAAAATAATCAGATCAGCTTTAAAAAATGTAAACTCCATCTTTGAAAAATGAATTTGATGCATCTTTACATGCAGATATTAAAAATTCTGTATCTGAAACAGAATAATTATAGTCTGCAATGAACAGTGACAATTATATACACTGAATAACAGAATATGATTATTATAATCAGAAATTATAACCAACACTCACTCTGTTTAAATCTAATTATATAATAATGATAGAGCAATCTATTACATGAAAATTACATCATATAGTGTCCCATGGATTTAAACATTTACATATTCTTTGGAATAAACAGAAAGAGATGGGTACTGACTCCTAGTAATTTCTAGTGTAGATGACTGTAAAAATACAGAAAATTTTGAGGATTGGGAAAGGGAAGAAAGGGCTTTGTGGTGTTCAATGTGCTCCATGAAAAAATGAACACGCGGCTGAATTTCTAATACCTGTTTTACGCCAGTGGAACATCAACCACATCAACACAGCTTTTTATGTTATTCACTTCCTTAGAAATTACTATTTGAACACAGTTATTGGAGATTTACCAGGACAAAGACCTAATAGGTGTAGAATTACCTGTGCTACAATCTACTAATCTTGTAGTTGCTCCTCTCTTGCCTTCACAGAAGGACGAGTACATATTGCAACCATTTTGGATCAGTCAGATGAACTGAGTATTGCCGAGAAACATTAATGCTTGCAATGTTATTTGTGACCTACACAGCTTTAAAATCTTTCTGGAACACAAATTTATTGCTTCTCAAAATAACAGCTAAAATAATCAAAATAACTTTTTAATTATTATTATATCTAAAGAAAAGAATACTTGTGTTAATATCTCAGTTAATGTCAACCATGTAAGCAACAATTCTCAGGATCAGCTCAAAAATATAAGCATTTTTTGCTTATATAATATAATCTCTATAGCCATTTTGACATCAACAAAAGCAGTCAAGACAATCTTCCTGGTTTTAAAAAATAAACAATCCAAAGCATAACATGGTTTGCTTTTTAATCTTTCAAGGGGCAGTGTCCTAAAAGACATTTAACCATGGACCTGTCTTACAAATATAAAAACTTTAAAAATTCATAAAGCAGAGAGAATCAGAAAATGGGTCAGTGTCAGTGATGTATTAATTTTTCAACACAAGAATTCAATTCTCCAGCATACTCTTTTCAGGACCCTTTGAAGTAAACAGCAGTAAAATTGGAACGAGTTTGAGTTCAGAATTTGCGTATTACATTTTTTAATGTTGCTGCTTTTAGAGTACAAAGAAAATTAATGAGTCCTTTAAAACTACACCGTTTTATGTTTTGCTTTGAGCATGTGGTTACACTGAGCGGCAAGGTTTGTGCTAAACTGGAATAAACAAGAAAGAGTAAGTGGCAATGTCTCAGCAGTTCAAAGGAATACCATGGGGAGTCTGCATCAAACCACAAAGTCCCTATCCTTCATTACCATCATCTTTAAGCAGATATTTAGGGTGTTAATTACAAAGAGTGGGGGGGATTAGCTTTAATTTTTTTAAATTATTTTGCTTTATTTGAAACCCTAACTGCATGAAGATTATGTACATGTATAAAACCACGTTTAACATTAACCATGAACCAATTATAGGCAGCCTGACCTTCAAAATGTCATCCAAACTTCAACAACTCAAACTAACTTCAGATTCATAAACTAAAGACTGCTACTTTTAGCACTGTTATTCTTCTAAATAGATTTTGGAAGAAGGTTACTTCTACCAAATTCCTTATAACAGCACAAATGGTGGTCCTGTTTTCAAACATAATTTAAATAATACAGTATTAATTGTCTACTCATGTTGCTTTCACAGTGTAGGCCACAAAACATCCATTTCACTCCATGTGGAGTTGGATAAGTCAACTCATTTCTAATCTGTTACACTGTTTTCTTGACCTGTTCTCAGAATAATTAATACAAAATAACTTCAGCATCCCTAACTTATCGGAATTTGGCAAATTAAAAAATTGAAACCAAACTAAATGTAAAAAAAATACTTTTTAAGTAAGTCTGCTATATATATTCATGAAGCACAAAATTAAATAGCTACTTTTAAGACTAAATACAATAATAATATTTTAGCTCAAGCTTTGTAACTTTAGTTAAAAAAAAATTGCGATAAAAGCATTCTGTTACGAAACTCACAGCCATTAATGGATTAACATGTAGACCTATATTTATCATTATTTATTGGCAATAATTATGTACATTTAACATTAAACTGTCTTAAGATTTAGAATTTATTTTAGATATATTTTCATTCCCTTACAAGTAAAGAAATGTAACTTCATTATATTCTGCATTTCCCTTTTGTCAAGACAACTTGATTTCTCTTTTATGTGAGTGCTTTGACAGAAATAACTACTTCAAAATCCACACAGATACACTTCTCAAAAGTGCTATGAGATCAAACCAGGACTAATAGTTTTCCCTCTCATTCTTTTTTATCCTGTTTGCATATGCATTCAGGGTAAAGAAAGCTTTGGAATGGGCACATGGCAATGATCTGCTTTTTCATTACTAGTCACAGTGGGTAAAAGGATTATGGGTAGATTTTGCATCTCTGCCAGAACACTGTCAAGAAAATTTTCCATACGTGCATACAAACACACAAACCAGAAATATGTCTGTACTTCACTGAAGAGTATGTTAAAAGCAATTATTAATCTATCCTACAAGCTCAGTTTGAATAGTTTAATGAATACTTAAACATTATTTTACAACTTCCAAGACTTTAAATTAAAAAAATAAAAAACTTGTTTCATCATATATTTGTATCTAGTTCTTTCCCTTAAGCCTGTGAATATAATTGAATTGCAAAATCAATTTGCATTTTTACCTCCTACCTGAGGCAGCTAGTCCTGATACAGTTGAGTACCAGGATTTGCAATGACTGCGATTTTGATGAGCAAATTGCCAACTTGGAACTAGAGAATGGACTAAGAGGTTTCATAGCCATCAGCCATCACTTCTATTGATTTGAGCTCACTGGGAACATAAATCTGACTCAAAAGCTCATCTATGGATGAAGAACACATCATACATCAGTGCCAATCTCCTAACCATCCTCTTACTCTTTTTTTTTCACTGGTGTCATTTCTCAGGTCACATCTCTTTAGACTAAAACATGAAATGAAGCTGTATCATTTACACAGCACTTCATCATGGCCTAATAGTGGTTGCATCCTTTAGATTTATTTAGCAGTAAATCAATTACATATTACTGAAACATTTTTACACAGTATGCAAATCTTTCTCAAGAAATCTTGAGTCTCATTTTATGTTTAATTGTATTGTTAATAGCTTCACTGAAGCCAATGAATTAACTTCTTTTTATACTGTTGCAAATGAAAGGAGCATCTGGTTTTGATTTTTTCATATTGAAAGATGGAATACATAATAATATATGAATAATACATAACATATAAATAATACATCTAATACAGAGAGATAGTGCATAAATAAAACTGTGTAAAACTACATATATAAAACTGCAGTGAATCTTACCCAGCAGGAGAAACCAAAACAGTATCTTTTCTTCTTTTTTTTTTCCTTCCCTGTCTACAAAGAAAAACTTCTTACTCTCAAATTTAAATACCTTTGAAGCTGGATAATCCACTGTTATCTCCCAAAGGACTGTACATGTTTGATTCTATAAAATACTTAAATATTTGTTGATCTATATGATGTTAATGAAATTGGAAGTAAATGGCTTTCTATAGAGAAAGCAAACATAATTCATTCATAAAGTACACCTACTTTAAGAAAGGGCCAAATCACTCTTTGCCTCTTGAACGGGAACATACAGCATCCTCACAAATCTGAAGTGTAGCTCTGTATCATCAGACTGGGAAAGCCTGGGGGTGTATGGTAGTTTCTTCAGCTTCCTTGATTGTACAAGTTAATATTGAGCTTCACTTAGCAGACTGCTCCCATGCTGGAGGATGAGCTCCTTCACAATATTGCTAGGCTTTGGATGAAGATTTGACAGTGTGATACTCCAGTTGGTCTACAAAGTATAAAACACAACCCCTCTGAGTTGATTACATTTCATATGCATGATGAAGTATAGACAATAAACTATAAATCAGTAGCAAATCAAGCTGGGAATTCTGGTTGTTATTTACACTTATTACACCTTTACCATACTTCTATTATTCTTTTCTTGTGCATGATTCATCTTTTCTTTAGCTCGGTTTAAAATCCTTCATCCCTGAGGCTATTCAGTGACTCAAGGTCACACATATATCATATATATCTAGCTCAATGACATAAAATGCTGTAATGTTTGTCAGATTGATCCTCTCTTATAGAGCCAGTAGCTGTCACAGGAGCAGAGGATCTGATGGTTATTTGTAGCTGCCTTTAAGTTTGTCTTGTTCTCATGCCAACGAATAAATACCTAGAGAAATCTACAGCTCCTCAATTTCAGCAATAACTAGTGACAATTCCAGTTTCAAAGAGTCAGCTTTAGACTTTATGGTATGTTATACCGTAGCAACTTCATCCTAGTACACAGTGATACATATTTTTCAAAAACCCCGTTGTTCTCTCAATATTTAAAATCAACGGCAATCTAATATCAACATTACACATTCAAACCAGACGGTTTAGGTAAGGTTCTGAAAACATACTAGTGGCAAAAAATACATGATTAATGACAGCAAAAGCAGAATTTTGTCTGTTTTTTTTTTAATGCTTTGTTTGTACAATCTCCACAATAATGGAAGGAATATTGGTCTCCTAAGAAGAAAATCTTGACTCTGTCAAGACTGTCTTGTTCTCCCAAATGTTTTAACTGAAGAAAAGGAACTAAAAGCATCACTATGTTAACATTCAATTCATTATGCAACATCTTTCATATAGAGAATTTGCAATTGTCTCTGTTAAAAATATCTTATATAGTTTTGGTTCTCTTTTTATACCATGATGGTTATGAAAATAAGAGCGTGCAACAGAGAACAAATCTCCAAAAAAATGTGGAAGAGGGAGAGCACCTTTGCAACTGTCCAGCCAAGTTATGAAGTGTGGCCGTGGTGGGCTGGGGGTAGCAATGGCCCAGGGAAGGAACAAGAGCTTCATTAATCCTTTCCATGCCTAAATGACTCATTAGTACTAATATGAATATGGAAATGTTTTTGCCTTTTTCGAAACCTGATTTTCTATTAATATCTATTTTTAAGACTGTTCAGACTTCTACCATAAACAGTGTTTTCACAGATCTGTAACTTGGCCATAAAATTTTAGTTCATAGATTAAATTTAGTACCAAGCAAAATCATCTTTTTAATCTTTGTTGTGGGAAGTAGAATTAAGAAGAAAAATTTCCAAATTTTTCCTTTAGGATGGAAAATGCTAATATTCTTATTAAATTATGCTTATTCAATAATAAGTTAAATGAGCTAACGTACATCAGTATGTTATTCTATATTTTATAAATTGTTTTTCCCTTCAACAGCCAATTGACAAGTCTAAGGGTTTTGCTCCAAAGCACTCCTGCTTCCAACTCTCAGAAGATCCGTACTTCCTCTGTACAGGTCTTGATAAGATTTACCAGAACAAAAACTCTTTTAACAGCAGACATATTTAAACAGTTGTAAAGGGAAAGTCTGTGTGCAATTCATTAAAGGAACTAGAAAACTGTTTCCAAAATGCAGTGAAGTGCATGCACCCAAATGCAGGGATTACTGATAATTGCAGCTACAAACCTAACTTTTAAGAAATAAAAGCCTTGTGATAAATGTGGTGCAACTGCTACATAAGTTCAGACTCTGCTGTTTGCTCAAGCCAGGTCAAGTATCTGGAAACAATCACCGAGATGAATGACTGAACTCTCATTCATTAATTTTTCTCCCACTATCATACTTGAGAAATCTCATGTTTAATGCACTTCTTTTTTTTTTTTTTTTTTTTTTGTACTCAGCATGTTTTTAGGGTATAGGTCAGTATTATTCACTAAGAAAAAAAATAACTGTTCAAAAAGTTCATATGTTTAATAGCTCTCTATGTGGTATAACACATCGCCATTTCAAACTTCAATGCTCTCTGAACCTAGAGAGGCATAGCACTGAATTCTGTTCTGCAGTTTAGGCAAAAAATTGTCAGCTTAAGTTAATATTGTAATAAAGGAATAAATATGACTCATCATATGAAGAAACACAGTTATTCTTGTTGCTGCAGTTTATAATACCAGTTCCTCAGTCAGCAAAGACAGTGTGGAAATTCCTGTTAATTTCACTGGGTGCAACATTAGTGCTTTATTGTGTTTAGCTGAATGAAGTGTAGTGGTATATTATCACACCAATTCCTAACGAGAGCAAAAATCAATTAAAAAATGTAGCAGAAGGCTACACGAAGATGCAACTCCAGAGACAGGAAGTACATTTAGACTGTTTTGGCTGAATCCTTTTCTGTGAATGATACAAAGACATTGGATATACTCAGAAAATTATGCACTTGGTTTTTAAAACAAGTACCTCTCCAGTCAGTTAGATGGAGCTCTCAGTCTCATATTTTATGGACTTCAGGCACTGCCAAACTACTACTACCAGGAAATTCTAAAAAATTAAAAATATAGACTGAAGCACTTTTCTTCTCCATGCAAACCTTTGCTTAAAAGAGGCATGGAAACAAAGAATAATTACATCAGAAGACTCAGGATTTTGTTTCTTTTTGCTCAGAAACACTAATCTCAGTAAACATAGCTTTGTTTTCTTGTTCTTGCTATTACCACCATTAGAGATTCATTCCACAGAAAAGATGTTATTAATTTTCAAGTATCTTCCTTTCTTATGTGCAACAAAAGGCTGAGTGCTATGCTGGGCACAGACAAGCACTACATTTTAATATAAGTAATGAGTGAAAAGTGATTTCTATGATCTCTGCTGAATGGGAGACTTCTTGCAAAATAAATTTTTTGTATCAAACTCTGAAAAGAAAAAGTAATAGTGATTCCAAAGATAGTTTGTGTGACTCTGCCAAGTACTGTTGTATTATCTCGAAAAGCAATTAAGATTATATCATTATTCATACACTTTAGGAACAGATTAATAAAAAAATTAACATTCATTAATAAACAACTATAGAGCTTTTTATGTACCTTATAATACACTAAATAATCCCTCTGTTTACCTCTCCTTTTTTTTGCAACCAAACCTTTCTTACATGTCCCAGAGAATAAAAGAAGTTATGCTATAGAATCTAGGAAAATAGGACAGGAGGGAACCTCAGAAAGTCTAAGAAAGGATTAATGATATCTCTGGCTAAGAAGTTTCCAAAAACCTCTACTGAACGATATTCAGTTACCTGCTTCAACCAAGTATTTCAGTGCTTGAAACTTTACCACATATAATCATAGAATCACAGAATGGTTTGGGTTGGAAGGGACCTCATCTAGACCACCTAGTTCAACCTCTCGGCCATGGGCAGGGACACTCTCCACTAGACCAGGTTGCCCAAAGTCCCATCCAACCTGGCCTCGAACACTTCCAGGGATGGGGCATCGACAGCACCTCTAGGCAACCTGTTCCAATGCCTCACCACCCTCACAGTAAAGAATTTCTTTCTCATATCTGATCTAAATCTCCCCTCCTTCAGTTTATACCCATTACCCCTTGTCCTGTCACTATACTCCCTAAGAAACAGCCCCTCTCCAGGTTTTCTGTAGGTCCTCTTTAGGTATTGGTCTCCGTGGAGACCCGCTATTAGATCTCCCTGGAGCCTTCTTTCTCCAGGTTGAAGAAGCCCAACTGCCTCAGCCTGTCGTCATAGGAGAGGTGCTGCAACCTTCTGATCACGTCTTTGTGGCCCTCCTCTGGACTCACCCCAACAGCTCAATGTCTGTCTTGTACTGGGAACCCCAGAGCTGGACGCAGTACTCCAGGTGGCGTCTCACAAGAGCGGAATAGAGGGGGAGAATCACCTCCCCTGATCTGCTGGCCACACTTCTTTTGAAGCCAGGACAGAGTTGTCCTGGGCAGCTAGTGCACACTGCTGGTTCATCTTGAGCTTCTCATCAATTAGCACCCCCAAGTTCTTCTCCTCAGGGCTGCTCTCAATCCATTCTCCACCCAGCCTGTAGTTGTGCTTGTGATTGCCCTGACCGACGGACATGCAGGACCTTGCACTTGGCCTTGTCACTTGGACATATCTCATTCTTTCTGGCTGTAATTTTAATTTGTTTTTTCTTGTCCTATCCTCAGTGATTGTAAAGAGCATTATATACTCTTTATTTTTGAAGCTACTATTTTGTATTTGGAGGCGATCCAAACTCTTTCAACTTTTCTTCAGAGATTCTGTTATTCCGTAGCCCTTTTCTGGAATAAGTTGGCCCACATCTTCCTTAAACTGAAGTTTTCAGGAGAAGGAGAAAATACCAGAAAGGCAGAAATCTTTAGTTCTCACAGGTTTTGCAACAGTATGACAGGTCTGAGTCATGTTCTGCCTGTGATTCATCACAGGATGCAAATATCCTGCATGGCATTTCTATTTGTGTTGCAGAATATCCTGGCTAACTTTTGAACTTGTTTCTATTCTTATTACTATTTTGCATACTTTAGATTGATTTTATATATAATTATTTGCCAGATTATTTTGAATTCTAGTCTTGGGCCCCTCAACACATTGATACAACCTGCAAATGCGGTAAATGGACTATACATTCCATAGACCATCTCTAAGGAAAGATATTCATTACATTGAATTATACACTTTATTGAAGTATATATTTATATGTCTGTCCTCAGCTCAGGGCATACTCCCAGATAACTGTTTACTATATCTCTCTTTTGCCAGTGAACTTTAATCAATCTTCGATACTATCACCCTATACAAGTTTCATCTAAATAGCATTTTTCTTCAAACTTCCCTCGGCGAAGGAAATTCTTCTCCTGCAACGGAGCAGAATCACTATTTTGCTCAACCACCTGCAGACCTATTCAATGTGAATCAGCTGAGCTTGATCTTGAGAATATATGCCATGAATAGATGAAAATCAACCAATGTAAAGGGTTGCCTACTCTCAGCTGCAAAATGTGATGGAGAAATAGCTAGCAAAGAAAGTGGAAATGGCCCAAGCTCCCTTACTGTTAAATTCATGTTTATATTTTTATATGACATATATTCATCTGGCAGAGTCATCAAATACACAGTCTGTAAGATGATCTTCAGACATTTTATAGTCCCTAATATGAATATTTGGGAATTAAATATGTGAATGTGGAGAGTTCAGGCTCAGAGAACCTCAGTGACACAGTTCCAAACACAAAGTCCAAAGTATCTCAGCATATGTGTATATTTTTTGTTTATGGCTTCTTTCAAAGTGTTTGGACACATCTAAATGGGCCAAGATGGCTTAGAACAGATTGAGCCATAGACAGAACAAGCTTTATCATTTTAATCACTAGAATATGTTGACCCATGCCAGGAACCATGCAGGAATAATTTTCACTAGGAGTAGTTCTCCCAGTGTATCCACTGTTGAAGTTTAGACCTGTCTGGAAACCATGATGTGACTCCTTTCTCAGGAGTGATGGCCTTTCATCAGGGCGATGTGACACACCCACATAGACAGCCATGTACAACATTCCTGACATAGCTTTGTTTACTTTTCTTGCAAATGACATTCAGGCCTTAAGAAAGACAACAGAAATGTCTGGACTCCTGGAACCTGCCTGACCATCGAGGAAAGCATGATGTGTTCCTGTGATGAAAAGCAGAGAGTAAAAAAGAGTTATCTATCAGAGTTTAAACAGACACTCTCTGAATTGCTATGTGAACAGCACCATATAAATTCAAGGCACACAGGTGATGACTAGCTGCATGCTGTTTACAATAGAACTAATTTTGTATTATATCATTTTTTCCCCCAGATCCACATTTTCATTCTCAAAAAGATGGAATCTTTTTCTTGGGGAAAAAAAACATAGAGAACTTTAAAAAAAATTTACTGACAAAGATACGCATAAACAGAATGAATGTCAAGGACAGAAAATATTGCCTATAGTGTAGAATCACAAAGTGAAGTGCCTTCAGCTTTTAGTAAAATGACATTTTCAGCTGAGGTACAGTGACCATCAGTTTGAGCACACTCTTAATAGAGACAGTGTATACTAGAAAGCAAAGACATTCCCTGTGATCTGAAAACATATTAAATTAGTGGTTAATGGATTTCATAAGATCAGTACAAAAGCACAAACCTTCTCTCTCTTAAATATGTTGATTAAGACTGTACGTTTTCCATTTTTTCTGCCATAGACAGTGTCACTGTGCATTTCAGAAAGGTAAATGTTCACACAAACTCTTTCATAATGTCAGAGAGAAGCAGCACTGCTGCTTCAAAGAACTGGTTGTTGAAGCTGGCATTTAACTGTTCCTAATTTCAAAGGTTTTTCTTTAGCAAGTTTTCAGTACTTGTGTTCTTCCTTATTATTTTGAGAGACAACTTGCTGTTCAGAAATGAGTGGACCTACACCATGTATACCATCTATACCAGCTGAATATCAGGCGTTTGATTCTGTTCTTCCAGGGTGCTTTCCTGCGGAGAAACTGAGGTACAATGCTTATATTTGTATCTAGAAAGATACAGCAATATTTATAATAGTAACGATTCTATCCAAAGGAAGTGAAGCAGCTTCCAAGACTTTATCTGTTAAATATATATGGTTTGATTGTTTTTTTTCTCCTCTTTTTTTTTAAAATTTCTACATTTTCAGTGACAGTTCATGTTCTAGAGCAAAAAGATAATCAAAAGTATTTCATCAGAGCCAGTGTCATACCTGACATGTTGCCTGGTGGAACAGGAAGACAGAATGTAAGCTGAATGCAAATTGAGATAGAGCTTAGTAAATAATCAGCTTTTTAATTGTGATAGATCTTCAGAATATTTTTTTTTTTTAATAGAATCACAGAATTATTAAGGTTGGAAAAGACCTGCAGGATCATCCAGCCCAACCCTCTCCTTACCTTCTTGGCCACCTGGGACACTGCCGGCTCATGTCCGGAATTTCTGTAGCTCTTACATAACTGACATTAAATAATGATTTTTCCTTAAGAAGTAGCAAGGGGAAAAAACAGGCAGTGGGGCTGGGATTAGAGAAGAAGGAGAGAAAGAGCAGGGGTTAAAAAAAAAAAAAGTGAATATTTTACTTCTAAGCATATAAATTTGGTTTTGAATCCCTGAGATACATCTCATCATCCAGACCTGCTTGGTCAAAGCAATGGAAAATATTTTTTTTTTCCTCAATAAACTCATCATTCACACAACAAAATTACTATTTACCTATCTGAGAGAGAATTTTAGAGCTGACGAAGGACTGACATGTTAAGTGGAATCTTGGAAAGAAGTTTATACAGTATGTCTTATACAAAAGGTGGCTACTTTAAGATAATGATGTTAACCTGTCTTTTATTAAGGTTAAACCTATTTAGTTAATAAAAAAATTTTTTCACCTATATGGAATTTGTATGCTGAGAGCATGCCTTTCTGGTATGTGAAAATATCATGTGTGCTGAAATACACACCCTTCTGATATCATACATGTAGGTCAGAATAACATAGGTCACACAGTGAGAACAGATTGTACATGGTAGACTTAAGACCATTCATACTTAACTCTAATTTACTAAATCTACCAACTAGCCTCAGCACTGTGAAAGAAAACTCTCAAAATTTCTAGCATGGAACAAAGTGATAAAAGTCAACAGTTTAAATTAAACTCAAATTAAAAAAAAAATCAAAAAAACCAGTTCAAAAAGAAGCATCATCATCAAGGGGCCTTTGTAGTGATTGAAAAGAAAGGACTGAAGGGTGTCAAGAAATAATAGATAAATAAGTATAATTTTAGATAATTCATGTTATTTAATGGTTTAATGCTTTATTGGTTATTTAATTGTCTGAATTAAAAGAACTAAATGGAACCAAGTAACTCCTACATAATAACCATTATGGTACAATTATGGTATTCAGAAGACAGCACTTTATCCATGTTTTCCTACAAGCAGCAAGCAGCAAAAAAGACCCCCATATTCTGTGTCACCCAATGATATTAGTTGTAGATTTGTCAATTCTGTAAAATTCCCAAACATTCATTTAAACCCTACTTTTTGAAGTATTTCTCTAAGCTGCATGCTATAGCCTGTGTAATTCAGGCAATGTGAATTTGATAGGGAGATCAACATAGAATCATAGAAT
>VWZZ01002915.1:0-14261 GCA_013399095.1 Psophia crepitans
AGAAAGAAAGAAAGAAAACAAACACATGTACTCTGACATACAGAGGCCAGTCCAGAGGCTGGAAGGGGTTGGGGCTCTCTGGCTGGCCATGGCCACACTCCGTCCATCCCCACTGCATCCCATCTGCACTGCACATTGAACATCCTCATGCCATGGAAGCAAGCGTGGGGTGCTTTGGTGTTCGCAGGGAGATGGTCGGGGGTTTTCTCCCTCCACTTGGCCGCAGGCACACAGCCAAACTCCAGGAGGGGAAGTCCCCTAGGCACCAGCTTTCCACGGTGGGAGCAGCCCCCGCAGTGGGGCAGCCCCGACCGGGAGGAGAGATGCCAAGGTCATGGCAAATGTTGTCTGTGTGGGATTAGGAAAGCTTTGCTGTCATCTGTCATTGCTGTGGTGATGACTCATTAACCTGCCTCACCCTTTCTTTCCAAATAATTCTCTAATGTCTTCCCTGAGGGGTCTGGCCACTGCTCTGACCTTAACAGGTACATGCAAGGAACTCCCCACCATTCTGCTGATAAGCCTGTCATCCAGACCCTCCTTTTTCCCCATCTCCACCACAGACCTCTATGGCCACTCCAATGTCCATATCCCCTACGCTTCCCCCTATGGAAGAAGACAGATGCTGCGGTCATTTTCCTTACCCACTGCCTAACAGCATGACACCCTTCTCATGCAACTCCTTTAATTCACCCATGACCTCCACCTTTCTACTATGAAAGCTCAAAGTTTGTGGATTTCAACGGAGGCTTTGGATAGCTATGTCCTTTCTCCATCTCCTGCTGTGAACCCTCTCATGGGGACAGTAGGTCACCACCCTCACAATGGTTTTGAGTTCACTGTGGAAATGGGAAGGCTCAGGAGTAGTAACTGGATCACTGAAAAGAGGGAAATTTCTGCATTGTCCAGATTAGACATGGAAAAGTCACCTTGATTGTGCATGCCCGCAGCTGCTCCACTGGTACTCCATGCATTTGCTTTTTGACCAACATACCTGCCTTTGTCCTTGCCCTTTTAGGATATAACCCACCATCCCTCACTATTCCTTCCTCTCACAGTCCATCTCCTCAAGACTCTCTTCAGTTTTCTAGTCAGTTCACCACAGCTAAGCACAAAGTGTTTGGGAACAGTATTGTTACAACCCATACACACTGCTTTAAAATCCAGACCAAGTTTGTAGTTCTCTGACTCACAGCGCTGAGCATCTCCCCAGACGCAAATGCAACCCAGGCCAAATCATCGCTTTTTGGGTCCTGCTGCTCTCACGCACAGCACCTGCAACAAGGAGGCACGAGCTGCTCATGCTCACCGCAAGGGGCAGATGTGCTCCTTGCCATGCTCTGCAGCCCCCGTCCCAGTGCTCAGCCCTCGGCCAGCAGAAGCTCCTTGGCAGCCCCTGTTTTCTCTGCAACTGGTCCTCCCCTTCAAGGGACCCACAGGGTGGCTAAAAACTCCTCTCTTGTCTACTTGGGGCAGGATTCAGGCCCGTCTGTCGGTAAATCTGAGCACATCCAAGATCCCACCTGACACCCTGACAGCAGGCACTGCACCACTGCAGGGATGACTCACCCACACTGACACCTCAAGAGCGGAGCTCCAGCCACAGGGTTTTGGTCCAAGCATGAACCTTCACCTAGTTTCAACGCTGCCTCCCAAAAGTGACTAAGAAAAACTCTGCACTAACAGATCTTTCCCCACCCACCCTGGAAAACGGCGTCCCCTGAGAAAAGCATTAAAGCTAACCTGGAAATCCCAGCAGAGTCTGGTGAGAATTGGCATTACTAGTATTTAAAGAGGGATACAAGTGAGCTAAAAAATAGCAGATTGTCCAATTGTAGAAAATACTTGGGAACAGAAACGTGTGCTGACCCCTACCGATGGGGCAGGCTTGCACCCACTGCCTAGTGAGAGCCCAAGCTGCAATTTCTGATGTGCACAAATTACTGCGATATCGTTTGTGTCCTGAGTAATACAGAAAGTGCCGCAGTGTCAGAAGGTGCTGTTCACGGACTCCAGCTTTGACCATCCCCACTGGGCTAGACAGGGTGCGGCGTGCTACAGAAGCAGCTAATGCAACCCATCATAGAAAGCACCACCCAGCAACCTGCAAACCCCTGCAAGGCCTGAGGCTCTGGAGAGCTACCTTGCTCGACCAGACAGAGCTATTGCCAAGCAAGATTTTCAAGTTCATGGAAAAGTACATGGAGCAGCTGAAAGAGGGACACACGGAGTTGCTGAAGGAAATGTCGGTACAGCTCTGGAGAAAAGAGGGAATTCCCAGATGCATACAGTCAGTCATCCCTAACACAAAGATTGCAAACGTTGAAGTGAAGTTGGCTAAGTGGTCGGTAATGGTAATTAATGATAAATCATTACTCACGTTGGTTTAAGGCATAATGTATTTATGTGGTTGTATTGAGATAATGTTGCAGCTTCCGCACCTGACATTCTCCAAGCGCTTTACCAAGTTTATGCATGCAATCTCCCTTCCCCCCCACCACCGTTTCTTCAGAGTCTCTGTTCTTCCACTCTTCTAGCATGTATACAGGCATCCTGACAGCACCTCGGGGTATGCACCCTCATCCTCACAACAGCCTGTGTGACCCTTCCTTCCTCCTCTCCCTAGCTGGGACTGCCACCACAGCGCCGGGGCAGCAGAGTGGTTCCCAGACCAGATGCTCCTGCCTCCTAAACTGTCACTCTCAGTGGGCTAAACCCAGCAGCAGGCTGAAGCACTTCTGCAGAGCAGAGGCATAAGCCAGCACACACTGTAGGCAGAGGGCATTCGTAAGAGCTCTGCTGAATGTGAGCCAGGTAGGCAGCGCGGCATGTTGAGGTCAAACAGCAGCAGAGCAGGGCTCTTGGGAGTGTCGGTGGAGTGCCATAACCACACCACCTTCCTCCTTCCTTCCTCTGCTCAGCTGCAGGCACCTCCTCACGAAATACCTGTACACTCTTGCCTGCATCCATACATATGTCAAAACATTAGGAACAAAAACAGCTAGTGTTTAGAGTTCAGCTGCACCGAGGAGACATGCAAGAATAGGGGACAAAACTATTGCTGACACATAAAATGTGAAATGCAGCCGACGTGCTTGGTCACTGGGGCCCTCTGCAAATGACAGGATGCTCAGTGGCAGGTCCAAACTGCCTAGGACAGTGTTTGTGCCTTTTCTTCTGCACTTTCCTCATCTTTGCATTCATGCAGTAATGTATAGTTTCTCCCAGTTGGGCTTAACCTTCTTCAGAGAAAAAGGAAAAAAAAAAAAAAGACAAGGCAAAACCCAGCATTGCAACAGGGCTGGGACAATGCAGACAAAAGTTCTCCACTCTGACAAAACCAGCAAGGAGAGAAATTTCATTCCAAGCATTGCAGCGGCTGGGAGAGCTCTGTACTGTGGGTTGTTTTTTTTTTTCTTTTTTTCACCCTGGTTTCTAGAGAAATGAGAGCAAGCTTGCAGGAAGAAAACTTTTAATTTTGATGCTTACAAAGACATTGCCAATGTGGGGCAGGGGCAGTGGGAAATCAGGATACGCACATGTGTATGTAGTTATTAGGACATGCATTCACAGAAAACGAAGCTAAGAATTCCCAGGCAAACCCCCAGCCTGGCAGCACCCAGGCAAGGGTTTGTCCCTTCCCATGGGAAGTCCCCTGAGCCCATGCCAAGCACTCAGGCTCACCCAAGGAGTCAGGTTCAATTTGGGATAGAAGTCAGGATTTTTGAGCGGCAGTATGTGGAGCTAACTCAGCCACCAGTCACAGCACACGCAGTACACCTGAGGCCTCACGCTGTTCAGACTCACAAGAGAAAGGATCCCAATGCGCTTTAAAGGAAGTAGAGGATGTGTGCCACGCCAGTGCCCTTTCTCCAGAACGAGAGAGTGACGAACACTATTTCTTTGGTGTTTCCCAGTACGTTTCATCTACATTTGAGAGCTGTGAATTACACGGTTTTCTTTATCACAACTGTAAATTGCTTTTTTCCTATCTCCTCTTAAACTCTCTTATTCAAAACCCAAGCAGTGCAAGCCCAGTGGTGTGTCTCATACAACTTTTTACATATGTAAATGTCACAGTAAACTTTAGACACACAAATTCCCTAAAGATTCTGGTAAACACACCTGAGGGAAAACTTGTTATCTGAGTCAGAATTAGAATTCTGTCACCAATGACTATTAGTTTTTCAAATCGGTTTCTTTGAGTCACCACAGTAGCTTGCTGTACTAGAGTAAGCCTGGGGTACCATACTGCTATCACTAAACACATGGGGACAGGAGGTTAGGCATTACTAGAAAAATATATCTATTCCAACAAGAAACTAAAATGTGGCTCAGTTTAGGCTGAGATAAAAACAAACTTGCATCTCTAAACAGATGCATGTGAACTGTCACATGTATTAGCGCTGCTCTTTAAGCTGAGATATGGTATTTTTTAATATTAAATACAATAATTCAATTATACAATAAAAATCTTATTTACAGGGATTGCCATGGATAAGACTTTTTGCAAGTGACATTCTCCCACCCGTCCTATCGGCTTTTGAGTTTCTAGAGCTCTCTTTAAATACTTTTGCTTTCATTATCTTCAGGATCAGCCTTGTGGGCTGATCATTTCCCGTTACAGGCTGGGTGTTCCTCCTCACACTGATAAAATTAAGGTGTCTTTCAGTTCACCATACTGTCAGGGGCATTCCCAAGTTGTCTTGAAGTTCCTGCGGTGAACCATGCTACCAGGGCCATCCCCAGTCAGTGGCTCAGCCTAAGTACGTGATGGGAGGTCTGAGACTAGGGTAACTAGCAAGAGTTTTCTTACTCCAATGGCGTTTCTCCTGGCCAGATAGCACGATCTTCCTCCTGTCCAGGGTGTCTCCAGGACTCAGAAATAATTCAAGCCTGCAACTACTCAAAGCGGTTACCTCTCCTCGCTGAAAATGTAAGGGATTTCAAGACTTTTGCACACTTCCAGTTCTTCAACAAAAGCATGTCACAAATGTCACCTGGGGAATAGCTACCAACACAAACATTTGCTGTATCTGGGAACAAAGTAATAAGGCAATCCAGTGCCTGCTTTTTTTCTGTACTGAAAGGCAGAGTGCCCAGAGATTATTCTCACATTGCCATAAGACTTATAAACTTGTGCTATATGATCCAGAAGTACAAAAGTTAGTTCTTTAGACTTGGGTATTGAATTCAGGGTTGTTTTTTTTTCCATGATCATATAGTAACTGCGTTTTATTGTGGGGAAATTCGCACAAAGCTTAATGCATGCCTCACCCAGAATGATTTATCACTTCCATGCAGAGTGGCTGTGCATATGTCATACCCGGTATTCAGCTTTTACGGGCTGAGTGCTGTTCACTGTGTTTTCTCTCCAAGGGTTTTTTGTTTTTTTTTTCCTTGTCCATGATTGAGTAGAGGTGGTAGTTCTACCTGTGGCAAGTTCAAGCAGATACTACACATATAATGATGCTTATCACAGTTAGAACAGTTAGTTAGCTAGTTTCCCCTGAAACTGAGTCACGGGAGCTCCTCTGGAGTCACTGACAAAGTATTACTGTCAGTGGGTGTTCGCAGCACAGGATACTGTACTGCACAATCAGGAGTGCTTGACTAAGTTTGCAGTTTACGAGCATGCACTGCAGCCGCGTGGCAGTGGCGACACGACTGTGACTGTCCTGTGCCAGCCCTCATCCTGTGCCCGCCGCTGCCCCGGGGGTACCAAGACCTGGTAGGCAGCATCATCCTATAAGGGCTGGTTTGCTCTGGCCCCAGACCAAACTCTGGTTTCCAGACATTTAACGAAAGAAGCTACCAGTGTTAAAATGCGCAGTAACATTTAATGTCAAGCAACACACATCTTCTCATCATCTAGTAGACTCAGCATGGGGGGAATGTGCTCACCTGCTCCCCGGGTCCCCACTCACCATCTGTTCCCTCCCGGCAGAAGAATGGATAGTCTGATGCCATTCATCACACATGGCCATGCATGTGTAATTAACTTTGCAGATAAGAAGTCTTACCACCTACCCTTCTGCACTCTTTCCTGTTTCCTATGCTGGACAATATAACACACCAGGCTAGATTTATTATAAGGTTGGGACTTTCTGTTCTGCACAGACTGATTTGAACATTCACTGCTGTCTTGTCATGAGGACAAGCCCTGCTGTGCAAAACATGTCATCCCAAACATGCACAAATCCAGCTGGAGAACAAAATAATTTTCACTGCCAATAACACACATGTTGCAACTTGCATTCCTACCATAGTCCTCTTTTCTGACTTTCCTATTATCCTGAAGCTGGAAAGAAGAAGGGTAGCATGCAAGAATTTTCATAGATGTGGCCATCGTACCTACCCACACAGTATCAAGGGAAGTCCACATAATGATGCGCGCTGTCACATTATGTGACATCTATTAAGACACAAAAGCCAGGGAAGAACACCCATTAACTGCCGTGGCAGCCACCATTGAAAGCTATAGTGTTTATGGCCCTAGCCCTAAAAAACGCTCAGCCCAAGGCTGCAAACATTTGCAAGCATGCATCCTGTGAATCAGTGGGACTCCCCTGAAAGGTCTGTACATGTGTGTACAACTGTTTTCCCACAGCTCTCCAGAGCAATACCCTTTGGGTTAAGCTTGCCCAAATCAGCAAGGCAAACAAGTGCATTGCTGTCCAGCCCCGTGAGCTGTGCCTCCCAGAAGACCAGCCCTGGAGGTCAAGCAGATTGAACCAGCTGATATTCACCTGCTACCCAAGTGAGACAGAAAGAGGCAGAGAGAAAACAAATGGGACCCCATCACTGCTGAACTGATGTTATCTGCAGGCAGCTGTGCCTTTTGTGCGAGGAGCACAGAGTGCCACAATTTACAAATGTCACTGATGAATTGCTGCTGTCTCTGCAGCGCATTGTAAAGGTCTGCTCTTAATTACCAGGACTTTGGCTTTTTGTAGCAGAAACGCAGTAATGTCATCTAGTAATGAGTAAACCTAGTCCCTAGGAAAATTAACTTCACATTGAACAAAGCCTTCCCTATGTTTTTCACATAGTAGCATATGGAGGAAAAATTGTATGGTGATTGCAGTTTTCACTCAGCCTCCTTAAATCTGAAGCTGATACTCAGTGGAGTGTATGAGTATCATTAGAGATGGAAAAATGAAAGTTAGGGCTTCAACAGTACCTGCAAAGATATCAGACCAGAGGTTCTACGGCAGATCATCATAGGATGATAGTCAGCCCTGGGAACAAAGCAAAGAAGTGATCCAGGGACCTAAGACTCATGTTTGAACGAGAGTTAAGTAGCTGAACACACCTCTGGAGATGAGCCACAAAACCTAGCTGCACAATGTGTATATCAGTTCCCAACTTCAAAACTCTCATCTTGGCCACTGTTCTTCTTCTAAAGAGAAAGAACACTTAACAGTCAGTCATTCTAATTAGTCACTTAACAGCCAGTCATTCTAATTAGTCTCCATTTTTCACTTCTCATCTTCTTTCCCTACTGAATATGAGATGCTGGTACTAAGGATGTAACTTGATCAGTTGTTTACAGATAGCTGGTAAGAACAGCATCCCCCTCATTCCTATTTCAAAACTAAATTGTTCCAAAGGTTTTGGCTTTGGGCTTGCATTTCATGCCCCTCCACATTGTACAAAGGGAACAGTTTTAAGTTGTGCAGTTGAATGATACTGTGTCCTAAAATCCAGTAAGTGAGCAGTGGAAAGATGCTGCCTTATGAACTGGTATCACCACTTAAGTCTTCTTGTTCAGAAACAGTTGTATTATCACTTTTCCCCCTCTAAACGGCGAGAGACTTCGCAAATGCCAGGAATGTTCTATTCTCAGCAAACTCTTCACTAAGTTTTTTGGGGAATTTTTTTGCTATGACCAAAGAGAGTTGATGTGGCTGGGACAGAAGGTGCCAGACAGGAGTCCTTGTTCAGAGCAGAACAAGCCACCAGGTGAACTGAATGTTTCTCGTTAACCGCTAAACCAAATCGTGGCACCGTATCCTCAGCCTTTCCTGCAGCTCGCAGTGCTTTTGCAGGTCTTTTTGCTCTTCCTAACGCTCTGCAGAAGACTAGCTGCTGCTTCAGGCTTTTGAGAAGTTGCCTGTCTGTACTTTGAACGGGCTAGCACATGAATGCTGTGTAAACACCAGGGAGAGCACAGTACAGCCTCGGCCCTTGCTGGGAAGGCAGGACGCTGAGACAACTAGCAAGCTCAGTATTTTCCTAGGTTAACATCATGAAGATTAACCTCGTAATTTCTTGAACTATTGAAACTTCTTTAACTACTTCTTTCATTGCTGTTGTTTGAAACTATACATTATGCCCTCTTTGTCCCTGTGACAACAGTCTGACATACTTGTGATTCTGGCAAACTATCGATTATTAATTTGACACCTGTGTAGTATGCCCAAGAGCGATTCAAGTTTTACTGCACAGTGACTATGGCCCAGGCTATCATTTTACACCTGTTTTACATGGGATTGTTTCCACTACCATCACTGGTGTCTCACAGCTGTAATTTTTTGGCCAAAAAAATTGCTGTATAATTGTCAAAGGACATTCTTGCATCTCTAGTTCAAACAAGATCAAAATTTATATCCTTACATTAACAGTGTTACTCGGTGCATCATTTTTTCATCCTTTGCACAGTTTCCCTGTGCTCTATG
Source organism: Psophia crepitans (assembly GCA_013399095.1). Taxonomy (NCBI): domain Eukaryota; kingdom Metazoa; phylum Chordata; class Aves; order Gruiformes; family Psophiidae; genus Psophia; species Psophia crepitans. Next base: position 8,682 of record VWZZ01002915.1, read on the forward strand.
TCATATTTTTCAGACATAGTCCCATGTTGGTTTATCATCTAAATTTCTGTCCTTGTTTTCTGGGGAGAAGAGCATAATGCTTAGCTAGAATATGATTTCTCAAATATTTTAGCACCAATCCAACTTTTTTTCCTTTGGACAAGTTCAAAATCATTCAGAAAGACAAAAAAAGGCATAATCCTCGTGAAAATAAACGTACATGATTTTATGGAGCTGAAGATTTTCATATGTTGAATCTTTTCACAAAAAAAGGGAAAAAGTCTAAAATGCAACTACAGCAGCTTAAATGTATACTGTAAATAAAATCTAATTATTTTATTTAATAAGTAAAAAGGTGCCAGTAATACCATGAAACAGAAATTAATTTTTAAACTGACACATAGGATTTTTTTACATGATATACAGGATTCTTACCCCTATGCCAGTACTTTCTATACATTCCAGGCAGGGCTGGAATCCTGTTCTAAATGGTAACTGCAAAAATGTCCGGCTTGAAGGTGTCACACTATATCACACTGATGATAATCCAACATCCACTATTAAAAGAAGATCAGTGTGATCCAATCTGTGTGATTCAACCAGTTCAAGCCAGTCTGCATCTCACCCAGCGTCCTCCTCCCCAAAGAGGGGAGCAAATCACTGTTGCAGCAGGGTGGGCTGTCCAGGGAGCCAAACCTTCCTCTGGGCACAACCCAGAGCCAAGGAGCTGCCCATCAACACGGGTCACGAACTGGAATCTCACCCCAGTTCAGCCGCTTTTTTGTACCCTAAGCACCACAGACTTCTTTAAGTAAATTACCTCAGCTACCTGAAGGTGTGTGAATGACTAAAGGGGCATCATCAGCCACTTCCACGCTGTCTTTTCTTCTACTACTTTTGTCAATTTGCAAAGTCATCTTAAGAGTATAACACACTCATAAATTCCCTACATTTTTGTCCTTTTGCTGTTTGGCCCACATTCTTCAAACTGCCCTCCCTCATACGCAGCATAATCTGCTTCAGTTACTTCCTTCTTTGGCCATAACATGATTCATCATGAAGTCAACCACATCGCAGTTTTGCCCCTGAATTGTGCAAATCCTGCTGACTCCATTGCAAAAAGCTTTAGTGTCACTGCAGAGATTTACCTTAAAAGAAGATCTGCAAAAAAAAAAAAGTCCCCAAAAATTCAGTAAAAGTACACTCATAAATTTCAAAGTGGCATTCGAGCACCATACTGCCCAAAAGCAGCACAGGGGAGGAAAGTGATGGGAAACCTCACTGTATGGATATCCACGTATTTTCACTGACTACCTGGGACCTTCCGGAAAAGGACTACATTCATATTTATTGGTCATTTATTAATGTTAATATCTAACACAGTGTCTATACCTTGACCTTGGAAAGGAAGAGGGGTGATGCTCTAAGAGGTCTTTTCTGTGTGAACTCATCTCAATTCCCTGATTCCCTGAGTGACTTTTTTTTTTCTTTTTTTTTTTTTCTCCCCCAAGACAGACATATTAATAAAATCTTTGAGTAGCCCTCCCAGGTGGGGATGTTCATAAGCAGTATCTGGGGCAGTGATTTCATGGGGCGGCAGATCACCAGCATGCTCAGCACGGCTCTACTGACTTCTGATGTGAGCGGTTTTGTCATTTCTCAAGCAGGTGCAACTCGTAGTAATTTCAAACAAACTGCTCCAACTGTACCACCAAACTATATTTCAGCTCAATGCCAGCAGCCTGGCAAAATGCCACGGTAGATATATACATACACACGCACATACGCTGATGCTCTTTCCATACCGCTTTTTGTGGAGAATAGCTGTTGCATAAACTTTTAATAGCAGTGCAGGGATTTACTTCCCCCTCTGGTCCGCGGCACACTTTTCTCCTGTTTTGTGATGTACTTTGACTAATCATTTCTTAGTACTCTAGGTGCAGACCTTTAAAAACACTAGGAGCTCTCAGTCCCCCTTTTCAATTGCAAACGATTCATTTTTGGTGAAGTGTGGCCTCCCTATTCTTCTGCAAGCCGTTGTGTTTGTGAAAGGACCGTCTCAAATTTCTTGTGCGAGAGCAGCTGTTGCTGCACCGACGCAGCCTTTTCAGAGCCCTGTCGCAGGCTCTTTTCAGTCCTCCTCCTCCTCCTCTCCTTCCTCCATCCTTTTGTCTCCCCCAAAAGCAAGAGCCCCTCTGACCCTTCGCCTGCCTCCAGCCTACCTCCTTTGTCGGCTGCTGCAGACAAGTTCCACCCTAAATCAAGCATTGTCTCCATCTCCAGAAGCCAGCACGTGCCCACATCCCCCTAATCTTTTAATTTCCCCCCAGGAAAAGGCAGCTGTTAGCGATACACGCAACGCACAGCTGTCAGCTGGGGCCTGCTGCCTGCCCACACAGAACAATGAGGAAGGCAGCGCCGGGGCCGAGGAGAAGTAAGATCTACATATATGTGCCTTTGGCAACAGTTGGCAGCACGTGCTCTGAAATGCGGCATTGTCAGAAAACCCACCCCTGCCTTCCCCCACCGCGGCTCCGCACACGTATGAGCTTGAACTTTGGCTGATTTCAGAACAAAACACCCGGCTTCAAAGGGCAGGACTCCCCGGATAGCTGCATTATACCTTCGCTGTTGAAACAGTCCTCTGCAAAATTACAGGGTATGAAAGGGACAGGCCTCCAGTAGTCTGGCACGTGGTCCATGCATTCCCCTCTTTTACGCACCAGTCGTCTGAAAGTTTTGTCCTGGAGGGAGAGCAGCGTAAACAATCTGGAGTGGGAGAAAAGACCTATACATCATCATTTTACCTTTTCCCCTGGGTGGTGACAGGGGGCCAGCCTTTTAAAGGAAAGCAGGGACTGACACAAGTACATGCAGCTAGGCTGGTGATCTGTCTGCGTTAGTGTACAAGGGACAATGGTTTCACAGCAAGATGAAGAAAAAGCCGGTTACTTAGGACCAGGAAAGTGCAAGGCATAATTGCATCTGCACAAACGTATGCATATTTGCATGCGAAATTTGTACCTGCAACAATGGCAGGTGTGCACACAAACGAGAAATTGCACACCACCACAGTTATTTGCCAGTGCAGTTGCCAAAAGTGAGCTTGCAAACACAGTAGCTGTAGCCCCCAATTAGTTGTGTAAATACATTTGCCTCTTCTCGTGTACCATGGTGCACGCCACTTTACAAAAATCGCACCTCTTTGCTCCACACAAGCGCCTGCCAGAACACAGAGGAGTCTTTTAAATAAATTCACTTTGCAAACTCACGTCTTTGTGGTGAGGATATGTAAAAACCTCATACATTTAAAACTGTTTCACTTCCTTTTCCCATGCATGTATTCCTCTCACCAGCCTTCTGGCTAATCATTAAATGGGAATTTGATTGATTTCTATATGCAGCGGTTCCCAAAGACTAAGCATTTTAAAAGTGACTGTCTCATCTGTTGCTTTTGCAGAGGTCTGTTGCATAGTTTCCTCTCTAAGCAATGAAACAAACAAGCCTCCTTCCCAAACCTGTTGTTGCCATAACCTTTCTGCAGTCAAGCAGACAATTCTGCGTTTACTTCACCACTCTCCGTCATTTTACATCATAAGAAGCAACTCTCTGTTATGGGTGCATATTCCCCAGCTTGCTCCATACACGTGTTTTTACTTGTTTTATATCACCTTGCCTTGTAATTTAAAGGACTTAAAAGACATACTACGCTAAGTGTGCCATATGGCATATGGTACACCTGCCCCATGCTTAGCACCTGCCGAGCGCACCATGGGTGTCAGGCTGCTTGATACAGCACTCCTGGCCAGAGGGCAAAAACATTTCCACGCATTTGCATGCTGGACGGAGGCCACGTGCCTCGGCTGTGAGCGGATCTGACACAGCAGCATGTCAGTGCTGTCAAGATTAGCAAATCTGTAGAAAGCAATGGATTTAACCAACAAAGGAGGTGCCACGTCACAGAGACCTACACACATACAGACACCTCAGGGATCCTAATAACCTTGTAGTGATGAACCAGGATCTTCAATAAATGGTAGCTTGCTTTGGGTGGGAAATGTCAGTATTAATCACTTGGATGCAGTCAGGGTTTTTCCTAAAGTAGTCAGATAAATCAGAAGAAGGATGTGTTTTGCCATCAGTTAGGCAAACAGAAATGCCATCCTCACTTACCCCCGTGCAGAACCAACAAGGGTACAGGCAGGAAACAACATGCTGTCAAGAACAGCCATCTCAAAATAAAAATAGTAGGCATCAGGTAGAAAGCAAATGGATAAAAATCAAACATTCATAAAGGTTTTGCAAGCATGTGCCTCAGGACAACCTGCAAGACCTGCCCTTTCCTCTGGTTCTGCTGGCCCGTGCCTCACTTTCCCCATAACCAAATTGGTCCAGGAAGCCTACATCTTTGGTGCAAAGTTCTGTGAGGTTTATGGAGGGGGAATAGCACACAGAAGAATAGTCAGGTAACAGGATTAAGCCATTTGTTATTCCTTCTGGTAGCAGCAGCAGCCTTTGTCAAAGCAGTGCAGGTATCCAGCAAGGCAGGAGACGTCTTAGTGGCCTGTGCTGGAGCTGCGGCCTCTAACACTGGGCAGCTGGACAAACACAAAAAATGGAGCAGCCAAAAGGATTTGTCTCGCAGTGTACTACCCAGGGAGGAATATTTATCAGGCATGTGATCAGCAAAGGGACGCTCAGGACAGAGAGGGTGGCGGGGCCCTGGTGATGTCCTGAGCAGGCTGCAGAGAAGCTCAGTTTTGCACCAATGCCCGAACTGGACCTAGTGCAGGGTTAGCGCTAGCTGCAATGCCACCGCCACTGGAGGGGATACTGCAGCGTTTCTCTTTTTTGGGCATTCTCCAATATAGACTTTGGAATTGTCCAGTTCAGAAGATTTCAGTTTTCTGATGTGCTGCCTCCCAACAGTATGCCTTGATTAACCTATCTGGAATAAATCTGGCAGTGATCGTTCTGTCCTCACATTGGAATGGCACCAAGCAAAACACGGAGCTATTCTCTTCTTCCATTTGTAGCTGTCTCTCCTGTTACCGTAAGAAAAATTCTCTGGCTGGAAGGAGGTTGCCAGGCTGCTACTGCCTTTGTCTTCATTGCTAGAAGGACCCTGTGATTGCTTAGGCCTGGGGACACCCGGGACCCTATAACAAGGATATGTTTTTCCTGGTGCATTTGTTGATGATTTGGATGAGGGAATTGAGTGCACCCTCAGTAAGTTTGCAGACGACACCAAGTTGGGGGGAAGTGTCGATCTGCCGGAGGGTAGGATGGCTCTGCAGAGGGACCTGGACAGGTTGGATCGCTGGGCTGAGGTCAACGGGATGAGGTTTAATGTGGCAAAGTGCTGGGTCCTGCACTTTGGCCACAACAACCCCAGGCAGCGCTACAGGCTGGGAGCGGGGTGGCTGGAAAGCTGTGTAGAGGAAAAGGACCTGGGGGTGCTGATTGATGCTTGCCTGGACATGAGCCGGCAGTGTGCCCAGGTGGCCAAGAAGGCCAACGGCATCCTGGCCTGTATCAGGAATAGTGTAGCCAGCAGGAACAGGGAGGTGATTGTCCCCCTGTACTCAGCCCTGGTGAGGC
>VWZZ01002915.1:14583-39537 GCA_013399095.1 Psophia crepitans
ATTCTATTCTATTCTATTCTATTCTATTCTATTCTATTCTATTCTATTCTATTCTATTCTAAAGCTAGCATGAGCACCAGTGCCAAACTGCAGCCAGACCAGACCGCCTGTTCCTCACGGCACCGCTGAAGCTCACTGTCAGGGGTTGCTGTGCCACGGAAGAGATTCCCTTCCCATGGCTTTTAGCCAGCCCTTCAGGTTGGGGGGCAAAGCAAAGTGCGTCCAACTGCGAAGCCGTCGGCATCCCACCATGCGCAGGGCTGGGGCACAGGTGGGCTCCCCTGCCCGGTGCGGCGGCAGCTCCGCGCGGGGCCCAGCCCGGAGGTCCTTCTCCTGCCCTCCTCCTCCGTATTGTAATCCATGGCCAAATGAGCTACCGGCGAGTGCCCCGGGCCTCAGCCTAGCCTCGAACTACCCGGTCCCATCTGTCACCCTATCTGGGGCATCTTTGCCGCATGATTGGCACGGGGCTTGAAAAGGCAGCACAAGACGGGCCATGTGGCAACCCCGCTGATGGGGAGGGGGCGGCGGGGGAGAGGGATGAAATATTGTGACAGGGCACTTCAAGCCCCAGCTAATCACAGCTGCTGAGGGCTGAAGAGTGCTATACATCCCCTCGTATCAGCCAGCGCATTCCTGGCAACATTATTAATTCAGTGGGGTCCCTTTAATTTGAAGCAGAGATTAAGACTTTCCCCGGTTGGCCTCTCTGCGGCTGTAAAGGCAACAGGCAGGGCTATTGTAAGGCCATTAGGGGAGAACAATAGCACGCTGAAAGGGGGGTGCGGGTGAATAGGGGAGCGAGAGCTGGCTTGTGCCAGAGGCCTGCTCGGCTCATTACGGGAGCAGCAGATGGAGCGTGGCCGGGTTGCTGGGCAGAGTCGGGGCCGGCAGCTGGCGGCGGCTCCCCCGCACCGCACCGCATCCCCACCACACCGCACCGCACCGCACCGCATCCAAACCGCACCACATCCTCCGCCCGCACCGCATCCCCACCGCACCGCAGCCTGCGCCCTGCCCGAGGTATAACAGGGGGATGGAGACTGCCACCCTGACAGCAAAAGAAAAATAAAAAAGGCCCTTTTTTTCTCCTTTTTCCCCTCCTGCCTTGTCCTCACTGCCACACTTCCTCAGATATCCCCAAATTCTGCCGAGAGTATCAGGATGGTGTGGAAAGCGCTCTCTGTTTTCCTGTTTCTGGTCATGCCTGCCTACGCGGGCATCGCATTCTTCTCAACAGGGATGAATGACTGCAGAAACATGATGGCTGTGCAGGAGATGGTGTTTTGAAGGCACACAGGCACCTAATTAGTTCATCTAAGTCCTCACCAGATTTATAAGTGTGTCTGGCTTTACCGGCTTCCGAGGAAATTCCCTATCTTCTGCTAACCGAGGTTTTTCTTTTCCTTTACATGCTTGAACTCATACACATGACGTGCCTGAAAGGAGTGGCTAACTCACAGGCAAAAGTCCAACCTCGCAGTCTACCAGGTGCTGTGACATGCACCATCCCCCAGCAAACGGACGTCTGTGCCTCCCAACAGCCCAGGCCACCCAGCCGCCCAAGCTCCCTCTCCTTCTGGGGAGCAGGGGGGCAGCATGGACAAGAGTTCCACCTAAAAACAAGCACTGGAAACCATCACAGAGCAGTATTTATTATTTTTTTCTTAACTGAGTGGGTGAAAAAGTTGTTTTCTTCTTCAAGTTTTGCCATTTCTTTGACTCCCAGGGCCTGTGAAGTAATCGTTCTGGCAAACAGGGCTGCTGGCTGGGGCACAGACAGCGGCCAGGAGAGGCAGACACTGTTCCCCCTCCCCAGATGTGGCACAGGGGCAGCTGGATGGAGAAACCTGTTTGAATTTGACAGTCAATCCCCTGACGCTCTGGGGAAGGTCAGCCAGAAGGTGTCATTGAACATCTCAGCGGAAGTCATAATTTTTTTAAGCAGGTGTCTTTTTATGGTTGGTTCTCATTTACAATGCTTTTGTGCAGTTCTAAGTTGTTCCCTCCTTGGAAGAGAAACTCCCATGACCTCAAGTGAGCTTGTGGCTGAGCAACTTGGCATGGTCCCAAGTGAGTGCAGGACACCAGACCAGGCACTCGCCTTTAACAAGCTGGTATCTGACATCCTCTCATCTTTATGACCTATGTTCCCTTTCAGTTCATGGTCATACATGCAGCTGCTGATCAAACAGCAACTGCAGTTTCTTCCACGGAAAAATAATTTTAGGAAACTATGGAGAGTATTTTTAGTTGCAGAGGTGGAAACAAGGAGAAGGAGCCTGCACCCTGTGACCAGGTCACTTTGTGCAGACCATCATCAGGCACTCTTCAGACCACCCTCCACTAAATGCTCTTTGGAAGCAGTGAGTTATGAAAGGTGACAGCTGCAAGACAGTGTGCAGAATGGTCTCAATATTCACAGCAACACTGTTTAGGCCGCCTTCTTCAAACAGCTTTTCCTTCTCCGCAGCGTAGTACTTACACCTTATTTTCTTTACCTTCAGTAAGTTTGCAGATGACACCAAGCTGGGGGAAGTGTCGATCTGCCAGCGGATAGGATGGCTGTGCAGAGGGATCTGGACAGGTTGGATCACTGGGCAGAGGCCAACGGGATGAGGTACCATGTGGCAAAGTGCTGGGTCCTGCACTTTGGCCACAACAACCCCAGGCAGCGCTACAGGATCCATATATATAATCTACAGATTCTATTTTCCACATAAATAATGCGTTGGAAGTTATTTTGGAAATTAATTTGATTCCTTTTATTTTTGCCACTGTTGAGATATTGTTCTTATTTTAATTTCTTGTGGGTCCAGTGAAGATCAGTCCATCCCTCCAGCACAGAGTGCTCACTCCCAGGCAGCTGCAACTGCACAACTGGTAGTGAGCTGCTGAAGGGTGGAACAAGGTGACTAGTGGCACAAACAGTGGCGGGTAGGCACTGATGTCTGGTTACACTGGTTTTGCCATTGAAGAAACCACAGCTGAATGAGGTTCACTGACAAGGTGAGTGTAAGCTACGAACACCATCTGGAGTCTGACCTCACGCACCAGCCATGACGCACACCTCTGAGTCACACACATTTATACAGATACAGAGATGGTCAGCTCTAACCTTCTACTCGCAAACACAATTATTCTCCACCTCCAGAATCAGAAAATGGAGAGGCTTAATGCTTGAATATAACACTCTGAGAGCTGGGAGACCTAACCAGGTATTGAAGTTGCAGACAGCCATGTATCTCTTCCAAAGAAAGACAAAAAATCCTTTCTAGTTATGCAGGCAGAAGCAGCTGATTATTCAGCTCATCCTCAGTTAGCACAGTAATTTTTAAAAAAGTGTAAAGACCTGTGCAAACAGGCAGATTTAATGCCAGGATCAAATTCATTGTGGGAAAGTATAGCAAAGCTTTCATACCAGGACCTGCAGAGGGTTTGCCCTGTGCCAAGATCAGTGGCATTCACATGCCCTACTGGTTTTGAAATGTGCTGCTTACCATTTGCAAAGCCTGCCTAAAAACTGAGAGGAAAAAACCTGTAACATCAGTAAGAAGTCTTGCTCTGCAACCAGCTGACACTCCGGACATGGGGACTGCAGTTTTCTATATGAAACACAAAGTTTGTGCAAAGAAGGATCTAGCCATCAAAGTGAGTTAAACCTGCTCCAGAAAGCTGGGTAATTTAACAAGTAGAGAATCAGAAATTGTTGCGCTCTTTTCACAGGAGAATTTTTGACTGCACATTTGTAGCAATCTGCTTAGTTGATTTCAAGCGATTTTGAGACAGGTCTCTGAAGGTCTTTCCATCTCTCTGTTGTGAAATCAGGGTGTTTATTGCTGTCCATAGTAACTTGGAGAGTCAAACCGTCTCTGCCAGGAGCTGCAGGCTCCTTAGACTGGCCATTAAGTAACAGCCTTGTACCCACATTCCCCCATCTTATCATTTCGTGTCAACATTAATTCCCTGAATAGTGTGATTGGAAGGCCCGAAGGGCAAACACTTTGATTGCCAGTGGAAACTCGCAGGGCATGGGGAATAGTGAAAAAATAACCGTCTGGCTCTGACACTGTGTTCCCGGTGTGGGGCTCACTGTCCTTCACTGCGGGCGAGTTCATGACTCTGATGACAGCAGCTTTGCTCTCTGACCCCACAGCAGATTCCCAAATGCCAGCAAACACAAGAGGCAGGACAAAGTCAAAGCACACACCAGTGGTGGCAATGCAGAGCCTTTCTCCAAGGAGGACACGCGGGCCATAGGGTTATGCTGCTCTTTCGCTGAGCAAACTTCAGCCTGTGAGCTCTGACAGAGGCGCTGCCTGCCAGGGTTGCAATGCTATGGCTGTGCAGATACACTGTGCAGCCTCTGTACTCTATGGACAGCAAGGGGCAAAGATACTGGTGACACAGGAGAGAAGTTACATCTCACAGCTCTGCAATTTCTCTTTAAAAACATGGAATAAGGTCAAGGACCACGAGCACGTGTTTGTGCACAGAGGCATGCAGCATACCTTAAAAACCCTGAGAAGCGTTTGAGATCATACTGTTTTCACATTCTTAAAAGCATCTATCAAGATTTTATGGTTTGATTCACAGAAGTCAAGTTCTAGAGAAAACTGCCCACCCAAGTAGCCATGGTTCTATGTGCTAGCTAAGTGCTACTAAAGACAAATCCCTGTTTACAGCCTTCATCGGTTCATGTAAATGATTTGCACTTGTATCTCTGGGAGCACTGGCTGCAAATGAAGGCACACCTTCCACATGTGCGCTTGTTTATGGGACTTTGTGTTCATTTCTGAAAATACAGCCCTAGGTCACTGCACTGAAGGAGATCAGCCACTGCACATGGCTTTTAAATGTGTTTTGTCAAAAAAGGTTACTTTGACCCACTGTGGTCATTAATAAGGCAATGGGATCAACATAAGCGTCAGTCCGGTAGTGTTTTTTCATGAGGCTTTTCACAGGGTAAATAAGGTCCACTTCATTTCTACCTATGGTACTTGGTCCATAAAGCCAGAAACACAACCTCACTATGCAAAATCTCATTTGAAACAGTTGTTGCCATGTTCTTGTTTTTCAGCCCTTTTAAGTGAGATAAAAGTGTATAAATAAATATGCATTCTCAACATAGTTTCCAAATGACAGGTAGTATCCTACCATCTTCTTGGAGCAAAAGTCACGTGTAACCTCAACCCATTTCCAGGATAAGTAGACTACCCATTTCCAAGAAAAGAAGTTCCTATGAATCTACATAGTTCACAGTAATCAAGCCATTTTCTAAAAGATATGTACTTAGACTTTTGCTGCAGGACAATCTGTGGATCTCAACAGGAAGCACCATGCATTTATTCCTCTGTAGCTGAGAACAGAGTTTGGCCCCTAATCTTGGTGCGATTTGCATGTAGCAGTACATTTTCGAAAAGGTTTCTGCATTAGCCTCTGAAAAGAATCATTGCATGCACACTTGTGCCTTTTCACAACATGCTCAAATACCTGCAGGCGATCTTTAAATAATCTCACATCTGTAAATATGCATGTGTGTGCTGCCATAAAATCAGCTTGTGCACCTGCACCCCAGTGAACATCACAATACAGGTAATGAAGATTCCTTGCAAAACACATTTTATGCAGGCGAAGGATTTATGCTGGTAAGGCCCTAGAAGTTGATTGATCACCTATTCAGATTTGTTAGAGAACATTGGCTAAACAGTCAGGGTATGATTCTTTTTTTTTTCTATTGGAGTGTATTTGGTAAATTGAAGGGCTACATGAGTATTCTCAAGCACAAGAGACCTTTGCCTGCAAGAAGCTCCTTATGGCTCTGCTGTCCTCCCACTTGCTTTCCCCAAGTAGGGTTGAGACAGGAGGACTGTGGGTGTCTCCCATTTCCAGTGACCTGGTTTGGTAAGCCTCAGGTAGGCATAAGGACCAGGGGCAAAGAATTCCTGTTCAACGCGGAGTTAACAGTTAATACTGCGGAACTGCAACATCGTGTTACTGTAGGTATTGAGGGATTAACTGCCAAATTCCCATCTACAAACAGCTCCCCAGCACACGGTAATCATAGAACTTACCCAGTTTGCTCACCACCTACTGCAGGATGCCAAGGTGCTAAACTGAGAAGGCTTTAGAGCAGAGAACAAATACTAAGAGGCAGACCTTTGTATGCTGGATTCCGGCTCTTGCAATGCATTTTGTGTCTGATAAGTCATCACTAGAAACAATTATTGGGAGCTGAATAATAATGGCCCTACTGCCCCAGCACCCTGAGCTGCATAGTTTCTGTGGCCAATGTCTTCTATAATTGCAGGAGGTTGTTTTGCAGGGAGTATGTTACACAGCAAACACCAGCTTCCTGGGGTGCCTGCAGAAAGGGAAAACAAGATTTATTTTCTTCCTCTCACAAACATCAGCAGACCCTGCTTTCAGAGGGATCTCGAGTAAAGGGACAAACAATGGTGCAAATTGTGCAATTTTCACAGTATTCCTTCCATCGTTCCTCTCAGCTGCCCAAAACCCCTTTTGCTCTAAAGAGAAAGCAACAACACAGGACAGTTTGTACATAAACAGGGCTGTGCAATGTTATATGAGCAAAAGCTGAGCTGAATTTCATAACTAGATGCCGTCCTAGTCATCTATTTGTGTGGAGGTGGGAAGCTGTTTTCTCTCTGCAAGCATTGCTGCTGTTGGGAATTTATTTATAAACACTTTTTACCAGGGAATATGAAGCTGCTCTTGGAAAGAACTGTTACGGTCCTCTAGCTATCAGAATACTATCCCAACTTTGCACCCCCCCACCTTGTCCCAGCCCCCGCCACCAGCACACCACACTCCTCCCTTGGCCACAGAATTTTCCTGGAGGGATTTTTGGCACTGACCCAGAGACTTCACTGGAGTAAAAGGGAGCGGTGTAACTCTCTATATGCCAACAGGAATATTCAGCTCCAAACCTTTTCCAAATTAGTGGAGATTAATAAGTGTAAATGTCATTTCTTAGGGCCCTTCGCAAATACTGAATGCACTCAATATGATTAAGTGATAAACAACTATGTTGGAGAGTTTGCATTTAGCCTGCTGTAGCAATAACATGATGTCCTGCCAGCAGCAGCACAGAATGCAATGCTGGGAGAGCAGGAAGCTAGTGGGAAGGAAAAAAAAAATTGCAAGCCTTGTCCTTTACGCTTTGCTGATGGGGAAAAATAAGTAAAAAGCATAACCTTTCACAAAGGGCTGACTCTGTATCACTCTGAAGGACTGGGTCATGCACAAGGCAGTAAAGGGAGAGGAGAAAACACAAGAGGTGTCTTTCTCAAGTGCTTTACAGAAAATAGTCCCTCCACAAAAAGGGCAGCAATACCTTATCTTTTCCTTACTAATCTTGCCACATAGATCTGATATCATAATTCCTTCCATTCTTTTCTGTCCTAATCCATTCCTCATCCTCCAATCTATAATAGAAGTATATTGGCCAAAAGGAGGGGAAACTGAATTTGGCCTAAAGAGGCCATTAGCATTACGAGCAGGCTCTGATTTCCTAGAAGTTGTAGCATCCTTCCCTTCTGCAAAGTTGTTTCTGCTTTGTGTCAGTAAAAGCAAGAGTGGAAGTAAGTATGACAGTAAGTCTAATCTTTTCTATTTTTAAACAGTGGCCCTAGTGACCAACTGGTTTGTGGCTAATTCTCTGCACCCAGAGGTCAAGGACAAGTGAAAAAGGTTGCTAGATGGCTTGTGTGAGGCCATGGGACTGTAGGGAAAGGAGAGTGGAAAGGGAGGGAAGGTGGGCAGTGTGCGGCGGGAGAGGAGCAGCGCTGCTGGGCTGCAGGTGTGCAAAGCGCTTCTCAGTGTTATCCTGCGGGAAGGTAACACCACAGGGATCTCGGAGAGGAGAGATGCCAGCATCGGTTTCACACTTCCCTGCAGGCCAACAGTGCAGTGCCTGAATCAGTTATTTTTTGCGCTGGGGCAGAGGAAAACGCTTTCCCTGGAGTCAGACCGAAGCAGTGGTGCTGTTTCTCAGCACTGCTCTCAAGACGTTGGGAAATTTGTCCTGTGAATCTGCATAGTCATGCACTCGATGCATTTAAGTAAACATTGTTCTTTCCTTACTTGGATTAGCTCTGCTCACCACATCCACTTTTTATGCTGGCTGCTTATACTGTAAACTAACCCTGAGATGTTTAAAAGAAAAAAGCTTTGAGGCCCTTTATGCCCTTTATTCAGTAATCTGCTAGTTAGTTTCTCCTTCCCCATTCCTACAGGAATCAATGATAATGTCATGTAAGGAACTAACACAAAACTTTTTCCTTTTGTCTTTCTTCCCTGGCTCTCACTGGCTCGTGGCATCCCTGCTTGTGTTTCCTATATGCATACGCCGCTGTAGCACTCAGCCACCTCCCCTCTCAAAATGGCTGTAATAGCTCTCCCTCCGTTTTCAGTCAGCAGCTGCCTTCATGCTTCACTCTAGCACTAGTGGCGTAGCATACACCTCACTTTCCATGCGCTGAGCCCATCTGAACACACACATGCTGTCACCACCCCTCCGGCTCACGGGGTGGCGGTGAATAGGCCATCGAGGTGTGCGGTGGCGACGAGAGCGTGCAGGAGCAGTAGTGTTTCCTTGCAGCCTGACAGCCAGATACTCTGTCGCCGTACTCTGTGGGCTGCCATTCACACTCGTTCAAAGTGAGTTAGACATCAGGGACACCCTCGCCTCCTCATACAGTCTCAGATTTGCACACCAGAAGCGATCATACAAGCTGAGAGAAGGCCAGCGCTCAGAGGTGGCAGCCAAGTGGGAACAGTCAGGGAGACTGTGGCACTGGAAGTGTCATAAAATTTGTGCTCTTCTGTGTAAAGAAATACCCATCCAATTTGCTGCCCAACAGGGTTTTCATGACGCATAAGAAGAAAAATGTTGAAGTGGCAAATATTCTTTATCCCTGCAGGTAAGCATGGCTAAGTGAGTCTTTCTTGGCTCAGAGAGCAGGTAAACTGGCTGGCTTTTCTGTCACTTAAAAACACTCTTTAAGCACACAAAATGTAAGTTGTAACAATGATCTGTTCCTCAGCAACAACCAAAAATGCCTTAAGAGGAAACTCCTGCCAGCGAAAGTCAGCACATTGCTATTTACCAGACTTATCAAGGGACAAGTTGTACACATAACAAATGCTACACTGCCTCCATAAATAGTCAGGTAACAGCTGGGGAGACCACAGGAATGACTGCATGACAGAAAAATCAGCCTTTGTCCCAAGCCCTGAGGAGGAGACCTTGCTAATGTGTTTTCACATGAACCCAGGGAGTTCATGTATGGATGAGAGGGCTGCAGCTTCTGTGTGGCTGGGAATGTGGCAAAGACTGTGTTAGCAACCTTTGTGCTAGGTCATTTGTAAAGGCAGATCTCTGTGGTAATAGTTAGAAGTTACGAGTAGGTGACAAGATGTGCATTGGTATTTTGCTTTAGTCTAATTATTTGGGTTATACATACAGGTTAAAAGAAGAATTGCACCTGAAAACAGCTGAAAATGAGGTGAGGTCTAACGTGAATGAGCCAGCAGTCTGCCTTGTTACCTACCCTGCAAGTATCGTCACAGTCTACACCAGGAAAACACACACTAGGCTCCAGTGCAGGACCTGAAGGGATCCTACGGGAAAGCTGGAGAGGGACTGTTAACATGGGCAGGCACTGGCAGGACAAGGGGCAGTGGCTTTACACTATGAGGGTAGATTTAGATTAGGTTTTAGGAAAGTTGTCTTCCCTGTGAGGGTGGTGAGGCACTGGAACAGGTTGCCCAGAGAAGCTGTGGCTGCCCCCTCCCTGGCAGTGTTCAAGGCCAGGTTGGATGGGGCTTTGGGCACCCTGGTCTCATGGACGATGTCCCTGCCCATGGCAGGGGGGGGTTAGAACTAGGTGGTCTTCAAGGTCCCCTCCAACCCCAACCATGACACTCTCTTTGCCTCCCGCTGCTTTCTCCTCCCAGTGCTGTTACATGCTTTCACATTTCTTGAAGATTGCATGACATTGCCAGGCTCACTTCAGTAAAGGCACCGAACCAAAGGAGTTCAACGGTCTTCCTGCAACACTGTGTAAGGTAACCAGAAGTCTAGGAACCAGGCATTGTTTCTGCTATAACCTTGCTTCCCTCAAATATGTACAGAGATTTTTCAGCTTCTACCTCTTATATCAGGTTTTTGGCTTGCTGTGATTTCTAGGGGGAATCAGCAGTTGCCTCAAAACACAGTAAAACAAACTTACGGCCAACATGGTCCTTACAGTCCCATGGCCTCTTCAGGGTTGACAGACTCTTGCACAACTCATATCCCCATCCCATACAGACCTATCATATCTCACGTACTCACATGTCAGCTTCTGTTCGGAAGTATTTCCCTAAAACCCTAATGAAAACTACATGCCATCCTATGCAGGCAGCAAACTGCATGGTAGCTGCAGGCTCCACAGAGTAAGAGTTCCCTTTCCTGCATGAGGAAAGAAGACATGTATGGATATCGCTCACGTCAAAAAAAAGTGATATATTTTGTGTCTTTTTGTGTTTATTTTTAAAATAAAATAGAAAGCGTATTATATTTGTAGCCCAACTGCAGACACAAACATCCCTTATTCACCTAAGTGGTCATCACTTGGCTCCAGGCAACTTGGGGCATTTAAAATAACTGACAAAGAAAATTCTTGTGATCAGTGATGCTGTGAATCTCAGGTGATACTAGGTATTAAAATAGTTGCAAAGATGCTTTCTTTAGAACTCACAACTGTTTTGGTTAGACTTTACCAGCCTCCATTTCAGAATATAAAAACACAAATGCAACAACCATAGCATCAGGAGGCAGGAAGGGAAATAAAGCTAATAAATTTTACCCAATTTGAGTTGTCAGATACATGCAGCTGAAACTTCTTCACTTCAGACTTGTACAAGCATCATCACTACAGAACAAAATTGCAGCTACTGCTGGACTATATATACGATGGTTCATAGAAGCGTGCTTATAGCAGAGTTCCATGTATGTGGGTTTCCTTCGTGATTAAATCTATTTTGGGAAATCCCTTCGTATAGTAGTGCACTCTTCTGTGAGTATCTCAGGTTAAATCAGCCTAACTTCCATATATGTTAGATAAAGGCTATGTATTAACTGAAGGCATTGCCTGGTGCTGGTAATGAAGATGAGGGAGGAAAGAAGGATCTGTTAGTTTCAACCAAAGCCAGATATAAGGAAATTCATCTGTGCCTTATGGGGCTGACCTGCAACAAGCTTGTTCTGCCTGGAGCTAGGTAAAGCAAAAAATGTAGAGTATCTTAGTCAATGGATACAAAGAAGTGACGGTCCAATCTTACCCCATAGATGACTGCCTCAATATAGAACAGAAAAAGTTAGGCAACTTGTGACAGCTATTCAGCTAAGAGCTGAATTGCACAGCAGAAGTGTGTTTCTCTTTTGCCAGCAGCTAAAGAGTAGCTGAGGTAAGGCACTTTCCTGAGTATGTCAAGAGAGGTGGAGGGTGTCAAGCTCTGGTGGCTCACAATGAGCCAAATAGACCTTGCCGCAAGGCCAGAGTGCAAAACATTTCACAATCCAGCCATTGTTTTGACACCAAAGAGCCCAGAATGGGGATACTGATATCAGAAAAGTGAAGCTGGTAACACCAGTTTGTGGCAGAAGGTGGGCAATGACTCCCAGCAGTACCCACACCACCTACTCAAGCAAGGGAGTGAACTCCTTCTTCCTCTCTTCTTTGCACCTTGCTTCTCAAGATCATGCCAATGGACTACTTGGCTGAAAGGAACATTTTCAGAACCTGTGGATTTTTGAGATGCATATTAGCAAAACATGCATTCAGAGTTCGTAAAGATAACCAGTTACAGTGGAAAACAAATTGCAAGTTACGCCACCTTTCTTGATTGAAAGTAGTGGCAGTGTTATCCCAGTCAGAACTGGACGATGCTGCTTGTACTTCAATAGAGGTGAGCATAGCAAGTACCACTCTTTGTGGAATCCAGAGTATGACACACCTTTCACCTTGAGAAGTTTACAGAGAAAGGCTTTGACCTTCAAATACCTCTTTCACTTTGAGCACTTTGAGCACATTTAACCTCTTTCACTTTGAGCAAGGGGAGCCAGTGGGGTTTGTGAACACCCCGGAGGTAGGCAAGTACTGTACTAAGATTGGTGTTTAAAGTCCTAATCCTGCAAATACTTCCCTGTGTGCGAAGAGATGGTGAAACCAGTGACACCCCTCAGACTGTCAGAGCTGAAGAGCTGAACAAAAAAAATGCCTTTGCTGCATGCCAGGGAGGGATAAAGTGTTGTGTAGGATAACTGCATGTAGCCACTGATGGACATTTTGCTGTCCTGATCGAGCTCACTTAATGAAAGTTTGGGTATCTTCACTCAACATGTTTCTCAGCTGTTCAGACTGACCTGTTGATCTGCATTTTCTGCCAGCAAGTGGCTGTAATAATGTCAGTCTTTCACTACAATGCCTTTCTAAATCCTTTTAATAATCATTGGATCAAATGGATAACCAAAAGTACACAGTGTGTGGAGACCGTTGATTTCTAACCAGCATTATGTTGTGATCCTGAAACACTGTGTACCTTAGCAACTAAGGCTTTGAATGTGCAGCAAACGGAGCATGCATGTAAGAGCTGCATGTAAGAGAGGCTGGGGTTTGACAGAGGAGGCTGAGACAGCCTCCTGAAGAACAGCCCATAATACACTGAATAGAGTATTCACTGGCAACATGGGAGATGCAAGTCCATGCCGCTTTTGTGAATAATTTCTAGACATTCATTTATGTGATCTCATTAGAAATTCCCCAAGTAGGAATGGTACATATGTTTTGGTTCAGCTCTGGGCCCCTCAATACAAGAAGGACATTGAGCTGCTGGAGCGTGTCCAGAGAAGGGCAACAAAACTGGTGAAGGGTCTGGAGCACAGGTCTTATGAGGAACGGCTGAGGGAACTGGGGTTGTTTAGTCTGGAGAAGAGGAGGCTGAGGGGAGACCTTATTGTGCTCTACAACTACCTGAAAGGAAGTTGTGGTGAGCCAGGGTTCAGCCTGTTCTCTCAGATAACTAGCAACAGGAGAAGAGGGAATGGCCTCAAGTTGCATCAGGGGAGGTTTAGGTTGGATATTAGGAAAAACTTCTTCACAGAATGAGTAGTGAGGCATTGGAACAGGCTGCCCAGAGAGGTGGTTGAATCGCTGTCCCTGGAGACATTCAAAAAATGTGTAGACGTGGCACTCCAGGACATGGTCTCATAGGCATGGTGGTGTTAGGTTGACGGTTGGACTTGATGCTCTCAGAGGTCCTTTCCAACCTTAGTGATTCTGTGATTCTATGTTTCTTGCTTGACTTAGAAGAGACATTTTTGGGGGTTTCATTTCTGCAAGAAAAGTAAAATGTAATTTCACTTTGAGCAAGTCCTGAATTTCTCTGGTAATTTAATAACCAAACAAAAAAAAAATCAAATATTTGGACACACCTTCTACTAGAAAACTGTCGGTCTCCAGTAAACAAATAAATTATAAAAATAACTTTTAAGAAAATGTACTGAATATCTACTTAGATGTCATTATGTTCCCATAAGTATGTGATTCTTTTCTTGTTTATGTTCCCGCAGAATATGTGGAATTTGGATGCTTGCTGTTCCCACCAGCACAGTCTCAAGTCCAGGAAGCAAACAGTTAAGCTTCTGCAAAATAGAAGTCTGAGCAGTCATGTATGTACCATATCGACTGATGAATTGTCTTGATTACTCATTGTGCTCATTCTTCATGCCATAATGAAAATAACACCCATTGTCTCCCCTTTTGTATTTTTTTTCCCCTTGTTGTCTTTACTTCTATCTAAACCTGACTTCTAAAGATCACTTTCACTCCTCTGGGCCAAGCTGACCTTCTGCAAAGGTCCTGTAGGGACCGATGAGCACACTGCTGGAGTTCTTTCCGCTCCCTGCTGCACCCAGAGACCAAATGCAGAAGAGGAAGCCTGGGAAATTAACCTGCTCCTAACTCCAGTGGTAGGCCAGGGTCCTGTCTCTCAGACTTGTTTTTGTGGGCCACTGAAATAGATGCTGAAGGCTCCCAGTCTGCGTTCCCTTCAGCAGGCTTTCGGCACAGGCAGGATGCCTGCAAGAGGAGCTGACTGTACGTATGACTCAGTGCCTGCTAGAGTCACTGGGAGCTTTTCCAACTTGACTTTAATGGGGATTATACTTGAAGACACTTGCCCAGACAGTATATCCCCAGTAAGCCACCACAAGTGAATCTAGATGTGTGCACAGGCTCCAAAACTACCTGGTGGGCAAGTTTCCATTGACACTGAGGTCTAAAACCTGCAGACTGACAGCACTTGCCAGGCTCCCCCCAGCACCACCTGACCTCCTCAAGGCGAGGATCTTCCTGGGGGCTTTTGTCTGTGTCACCTGCAACTGCTGCTGTGCTGGCAGCGCAGGGACAACGGGGCTGCACCCTCTGCGTGGGCAGCCAGGGGAGCAGCTCTCTGCGGCCCCACACGCATGTCTGCGTGCAGCCAGGCTGGCGAGTACGAAGGATAGCCCTCACCCCCTCCTCCAGCACTGTGCTCCTGCTCCTCCGCTGGGGTTGTAAGGAGCTGTAAAGAGGTCAGACGTGTCATGCTTTTTTGGGTTACAAGTAAAGGTACTAATTAATGCTTGTGGTATATATAAAATCTTGAATTTAGCAGAAGGCACACTTACAATAGAGCTACTCCTGCTGCAAACAGACTCTAAAGAGAAGAAGCAGGGTGTTTGTTGGTGAAGTCCTTGGAGGACATCCAGTTGGCCTCGTCCTCAAGCTACTTTAGTAGCACCATGCTACAAAGCAGAAGCCTTGCCCTTGCGTGTGCTGGGAAGGGCGTCGCTGAGCATTCCTGCAGGGTGCAGAGTGGCTTTCTAAGCTACCAGGAGGACTGGGGCAGCACAAGGAGCTGAAGGAGGGAAAGAGAAACGGACAAATTACTCTGAAACTTGCCTGGCACCCCCTTGCATGCAGCTGCAGTACCCTGATAGCAGTAGCTCAGGGATGGAGCAGGGGGTGTGGGGTCTGTCCCAATCTCGGCTGCCTCACAGGCACCTGGGACCTTCTGCAGATAGAGTTCTATTCCCATTGCACTGGGCCCTTGCTTGCCTTCTTTTGTGTCCTCATTTGGCACAAAACCTTTACAGCCACTTTCCAAAACCTGCTGTAAAGATATTATTAGAAGCAAGCAGACTTGGAGCTCTTTAAGGAGCGTGCAATGCCAGACCGGCCAAGCCTGAGTGTCCGGGGGTGGCTGGCACCGGCTGGGGACCCTGGGCAAGTCTCAGTGCGAGGGGGAATGGTGTGGGCACCCAGCCCTCTCGATGGAGCTGACATTGACCCCGTGTGTCTGACCCCGGCTCGGCTCCGCGCCACCCACAGCCTGGGACAGATTCTGGGACAGCAGGCACACCTGCGTGCTGGGGTTCCCAGGCCAGCGCGTCCCCAGCACTGCCGGCTGCATCCAAAAGCTGTTTGCACCAGTGTCCTGTTGAGCAATGTTTCACAGGCATGAGGCTGGCTGCAGTGCACACACAGTGACACGTCCCCACGAATACATTTCAAGGGGAAAGGAGGATTTGGGGCTTTAAAAAAAAATTTTAAAATTACTTTCTATCTGCAGAGTAAGACGATCTCAGTGAAATCTAGGCACCAGGCGTATCTGTCCTGGAAATACCAGGTTACATTCTGGGTTCTGGTAGAGGCTTTTTGAAATGTAAGTTTTTTGAAATGCAGGCTATGGGAGGTGTTTTTTTACAACAAGGACCAGGAAATCACAAAGCAAGATAGGAGATACAGTTACCGTCATGAAAGCAAATTTGGTAAGGAAAGGAAGAAAGTTTAGGTCCTGAGACTTCTGATACAAGCAGGAAATGGTTGGAAAATATTTACTGTGTATCTCTAGCTCAGACACCCTTTTGACACCAATGAGCGAGAACCTGCATATGTGCTTTACTGCTGAGACATTCAGCCATCACATCTCAGACACCCATTTGAAGGGAAAGTTCCTCAGGAAAAGCAGCCAGGGCTGAAATAACAACATCAAGGAGGAGAAACTGGCAGCTCTCCATGAAGCTTGCTTCAGCTTACCACTTGTTCCAAGAAGCCAGCCCGATGACTGATTGCGGGAATGCTGAGGACGCGTGGTCCAAATGGAGCTGCCACCAACTCCCTGGCCGAGAGACGGAAAAAATAACCGAGCTACCAGTCTGGCTTTGCTCTAATACGTATTTATGCTCAGCTTTGGGGATGGGAGTCAGCTAAATAATTGCAGACCATGTTTATGCATTGTTCTGTTCATGTGACTGCCTGGATCCAGCCCTTTTATTGCTGAAAATAAAGGAACCACTCCACTGTCACTGCAGTGTCTGCTGCTGAGGTGCATGCCTGCTCGTGCAAGAGGCTGCACTGCTGCTGCTGCCGCTGCTGCTGCTGCTGCTGCTGCTGCATGGAGGGGAGACCTTAGCAGGACTGGCTCTGGGGAAGCTTCCCTGGGGCAATGAAGCAGGTCTGCACTCCCCAGTAGCCCCGCACTCGGAGAAGTCAGCCTGCATGTGGAAACATGCTCCTACTTGTCCCACAGGCAATCCCAGCAGGAAGCAGGAAAAAGGAGGGAGCCTCCCCCAGAGTATCGCTTTCCACATCCCACACTTTTTCACCTCTGACCCAAAGATGGGTCAGCGCTGACACAACAGCAAGACAGAAAAGCCAGTTCAGTGTTACGCCAGAAATCCTTCCTGTGGCCTCCGCTTCTGCGCGCTTACAACTTGCAGAGTATCAGCTTTGTCTGTGCATCACTTTAATGACAGTTAAATAATTTCTTTAGAGAGTTTAAGTAGAAGGCAAATCTTGAATAAACTTCTCCTGGCCACCTGAACAGGGTAAATCTCACTTTTAAAACACAGTTCTTTATTTTCTTGCAACACTTACAGCCTCAGCATTACAGTATTACTCACACTCCTGCACAGGCTCAAGCTACATGAAGTAGAATGCAGAAAGCATAGGCCAGAACTGCAAAGAAATCTGTTTTCTGATGCTCCTGCCAGCAGGGATTTTCTCCTGTGCCTGCCAGCATGCAAGCACTCTCACGTCATTACTTCTGTATGTGCCATTATTGCTCTTAGGATTACAAGCAGAGAGAGAAAAAAGATGCTAAACAGCACTGGAGAACTGGAAATCAAAGCTGTGGATTTTCCGGCATGACATAATACTCTAGAAACGTGAAATACTTTTCGATAACTAGGAAATGGGGGCATATTTGGAAATATGAGAGTGAGGGATCATACAAGGATATAGTCTGAACTCCCATAGCTTACTATAAACAAAACAGCAGATGAATGCATAGATAGGCAGCAGCAGTGAGCAAAACACAGTAACCTGTCCAGAGGAAAAACATTAAATCCATGATTTTGCTGCGGTCTTGCTCAACTATACAGATACGTTCTTCACTGAGATGGGCAGATTGCATTTTACTGTCAGTAAAGCAGGGTTTAGGTTTAGCAGTTTGCACTGCTCATGAATTGGACTTCTCTTCTTGCAACACCTTAGTCATTCAGAAGTATTTAGTAAAGGGTTCATGTGACCAAGCCTTAGCCTTTCGTTGGCTCACGGATTATTTACATCAACTGTTTACTACAGCAAATAGTCCCCTCAAATACATGGACTGTCTTTGTTCTGTGATTACATGATTGCTGTTTTTTCGAAGAAGAGGAACACAGCCATAGAGAATAACACAGCACCTGTCCAAAGAGTCATAGACTCGGGGAGAAGACACAGATCTGCCTGGCTGCCATTTGAGAACTACAGGTATTTTTGTGAACTACGTCAAAATAGTTATGGACAGATAATAGGTCTCTGAGTTCATTCACAAAAATATTTACAAATCACTTTCTTGCTGCTGAAAAAGTGAACAATCTGAGCTCGTTTGTCACAAATTACCTACAAATAAGTGCAGGTTGATACAATTGAGTCTAGTGCTGTCATGACCCAAAGAAAAACTGTTGTAATGGACTGTCATGGTTTAAGAAGGAATGTGTTTTCCCACAGAGCAGACTTTTAAGTGCATCTTGGGAACACCCAGTCTATAGCACATGACATGGACATCATTGTACTGTCTGGGACTGAGAGCGTCCATGACAATTTAGAAAATAAAAACAGAAAAACTTAGAAAACTTAGAACCATTTAGGAGTAAGGCATTCTGCAATGTGCAAGCATGAAAGGGAAAGAAACGTGGAGTCAGGGCATTGCCAAATCTGAGTCTGCATTTGCAGGGGCTCTGCCAAGTAAAGTGGGTCCTGGAGCCAGAGGAGCATTGGCAGGAGCTGGCATCAGGGGACAATGGTGAGGCAGAGGGGAGAAAGCCCTGACCGAAACAGTGCCGAGTGAATACGGGTTTCATGTGACGCCAAGATGTCTTTAATCAGGCAGGATTGCTGAGGGCACACACGGCTTTTAAGGGCTTTTGCACGCGCGGTCCCACGCCCTGGCTGCAGCGGGAGGCAGGAGGAGTGCTCTCTGCACATCTGCAGACCAGGCACTGCAGGCTCCTCACCAGAAACACCGTCCAGTCGCCCAAGTGGGTGAAAGCAACCTACGCCAGGAGAAGCGTATCCTTCACAGGTACGCGCCTGAAATGATTTTTCAAATGCTTGGCCAGGTACTTCTATCAACAGGCTCACCTTAACACACTGAGGGACACTGAGGACTGATTTGTGTTTTTCTGGCCTTAAATCTGTCCATACAAGCCAGCTAGCAACTGAGATGTGAAAGGGTGAATTAACTCATAGCAGCCCCAGGTGATCTGTAAAGAAGGATGTGATCTAATGATGCTTTCCTTCTCAACCCATTCTAAGTGGCGCTTGGGCAGCTTAGTCTCCCTTGAAGATCAAGACTTGGAAATAAGCATGGCCTGAGAGTACCTGTAGAATAAGAAGGAATGATGGGATCATTTATTTTGGAAAAGATGTCTGGAAGTCATCTGGTCCACCCCCCTGGTCAAAACAGGGTTAACTAACTCCAAAGTGAGACCAGGACTGCTTTTTGTCAAGCTTTGAATATCTCCAGGGATGGGGATGCCCAGCCTGCCCCAGTGTTTTACCCCCTCCAGGAAAAAAAATGTTTTTCTTTATATCTTGTTCCAATTTCCCTTGTTGAAATTTCCAGTAGTTTGCCTATCGTCCTACTGCTGTGCAAGGCCTGGTAGAGCTTGGCTCCCATCTTTACCACAACCACCCATTAGGGATTCGACAACAGCAATAGATCAAGCGCTCCAGCCCCCTCAACACCTGGACTCGGTCCAAGTTATTGGTATCGCGTGCCAGACGCAGGACCCCAGCTGCAGCCTCACCAGCGCTGAGGAGAGAGAACAAAGGCAGTCCCTCAAAGCAGATCAGGGTACGTTTTGCTTGCTGGCTCAACATGCTGGCCACCAGGACCCTCACCACCTTTTCTTCACAGACGTTGCTTTGGCCGAGCAGCCCCCAGCCCATACTGTTGTGTGGGGTTATTCCATCCTAAAAGATAGATGTTACATTTATTGCCATCAGGGGGTTCCCGTTAGCTCCAGCTTGCTGGGGGGAGCCTGAGTGGCAGCGCTGCCCTCCAGGGTAAAGACCACTCCTCAGCAGTCCATCCTCAGACTCAGTCAGAATGCTCTTGTCCTAGCATCCTGCACGTTGCCAACACTGGGACAAATGGCAAAACCCAAGGATGGTGGAAATCAGACCAGCCAAAGTTATCCCATTGACTTCCTTTGTCACTTCAGTGTGGAGTAACTGTGGACCATCCTCTACTTTGAAGGCAAAGGAGAGGGGAATTTTTGCATAATGAAGTTACTTTTCTCACTTACAAGAAATGCTTTATGGAGTCTTTTCCTAAACGTGGTGGGGGGTTTCCCAAGCGAACATATTCGGAGCCATTTCTGGTAAGTTCACAATGCTTTCAACTTTCATTGTTAGTGCTTCTATTATTTATGAATTTTTTACTAGTAAACAATTTCTAGAAAATATTTGTTGTCAGTTTTATAAATCGACTTCATACTCTCTGAGGATTTTCACTACAAACAGAATTAAAATCTTTCTTTAAAATTCTCCCTAGTAAAATGCAAATTAATTGTTCTCTGTTCTTTCCTTCAAGGCACAGTAACCCGAGAACAGAAGTGGTTTTTTGTTGGCTGATTTCCTTCAGTGTTGCACAGTTAGTTTTAGCATCTCTCATTTTTAAGCAATTAGTTTCTCTTTAGTTGTGCCCACATGATTACAATTTATTTTTGCAAAGAAATTTTAAAGATATATTATAGATGCTGTAGAGCTGCAATATCAGAGACAGGAATTCCGGATCTAAATTTGGCTTTCTTTCTAAGGCGAAGTGAACACTTTACAAAACAAAACCCTTTACAGAACGAAATTAATTTCTAATTACACCCAATAGCTTTTTTTTTTTCCTCACAAGCTATTTAAAACCTTAAGGTGTCATGGACCTCAACATGTTAAAAGACAGAACATGAAGAAGTTCTTTTCCTCATTTCTCCTTCCTTCAGGTGAAGTACTGAATCAGGCCCGTCCTTAAAAGAGCTGCATGCCCACTGCTCTCTTCTTCAAGGCAAAATTTTTGGTTCTTTTTCTCAGAATGTAGGTACTGAAGGGTATCAGGCTCTGCAAGCATGCTTTTGCTCTGAAATGCTGTCTTCAGTTTAGCTGATGCAAAGCTTCAAACCCAGAGATGAAAGAATTACAATGAACTCCAGACCTTGACCTGCAGACAACATCCATGAAGCAGCCAGCTTTGTAAGAAAGGTTATCTTGCCTTGGGCTTCAGCTTAGCTAAAAGAGAATATGACCAGTGGTTTTGGCCCATAGAATTCAGTTTCTGCAGAAAAGGTTGTGGTGACCCAGGGATTTGTTGGGAATGCTCAGGAAACCAAAGTCAACCTGGGCACAGAAGCTGTCTTCACAACATCCACACTCTTTTGGCAAGCCAGATACAAGTGTCATTCACTACAGTTCTCTTCCAAGGCACTAGAAAAAAGATATCATATTCAGTCTTTCATAGGGAAAAAAAATTACAGAAGTATCCTTAGGAAAACACAATGATGGAATTAAAATTATCTGCAACTTACTAAGACTTGCCAGGACATTGCCCCTTTACCAGGTCCTGTAAAACCTTTGGAGGACAAAGTCCTTTCTGTGTGGGTAAAATATCCCTCTGGACTCAGCTAATAAGTAACACCAGGGCCAGATTCTGCTCAGGGAACAGAAAATAATAATAATAAACTCTGCAAGCCTTCCCAGTGTGCCCCGATTTAAAGAGATCTAAACAAAGAAGCATCACCTCGCAGCCCAGTGGCTCAGCCCAGCTGTCAGGCTCCGCCGGCCACCCTCGGCATCCATTGCAGCCCGTGCTCATCCTCAGCCCTCGGACCTCACGCTGCATGCAGCACACGGGGCAGGTCTACAAGAGACTTTTCTTTTGTGAAGAGTAAATAGTCCCTAAGTTTATAGATAAATAGCTTCCCGAGTGCAGTGGTTGTTTTAGTAGTAGTGATTCTTGCAGGGGTCACATCTGTTAAAGAGCTTGCAAGCTCTTTGAAGGAAATTGTGAGCTGCAATCACACACACAATGGCTATGTTTCAGTTTTATGTCTCTTCCCTGTTTCATTTTTAATTTTGGCTGCATTACTGCCATGCCAGCTAACATGCCTTTGTCTTTTTCAGCCTGCACGACTGTGTGTGTGGGTGAGCGTGCATAGTTGGAGCGACAACCCACATGCCTACAAGATAGATACACTTATTGGCTAATCACCCTTGCTGGGGAGCGGGAGAGAGGACAGCGGCTGAGGTAACTGTGCAGGAATGTAGAGTACCCAGCACTGGTGCCATGCTGAGTTTCAGTCCCACACACATGCTCAAAAAACTGTAAGAGAGCTTTTAATCCTCGTTCAGGCAGAAACGGCAGGCTGTACGTCTTGGAAGAGCAGTATTCCTTTTCCTACAGAAAGGTTTGCGCGGGTCCAGCTATATCATCAGAAACTCCCTTCCCTATTTTACCTTTCACTCATCGTGCAGAAAAATCAGCAGTTGCCAGTGAACGTGGGTTTTTTTGTTCTGCTTTAGTTTTTGAAGTGATCTGCACCCAACGCTTCCACAAGGGAATCCGATATTTCAGCATTAAGACTTCTGATTACAAGTACGTAGCAAAAGTAATTACAGAAACGGTTTCCAGGAAGAGTAGAAGCTAAGTAAAGCTGACAACAGCTAAACCGCAAGGTAACATACGGTGGGGTTTTTATCCTACCCAATAAACAGGGACATATCTTGGCTACACCATGCCCACACCTTGCAAAAGGGTATCCAGCTAAGCGCAGGTACCGGGTGTTTCAGATCCTTCAGAGACGTGGACTGAACTGGCGTGATGATTATAAAGCAGTCCGGAGGCTGCAGTTCTCATTATCATACAAATCGCAGGGGAAGTCAAGGATGGGATAAATCTCTCAAAGTCAAGGATGGGATAAATCTCTCAGGAGTCCGAAGCATCCGTGCAGCCTCCCAAGGAGGACAGTTGCAAGATGTCAAACTTAGTTTTCATCTCATCCCATGGAATTGGACGGAGCTACCACCAAGGTAGTTTTGCCCAATGTTTATAGCTTCCTACTAAAGTTAAGCACAGCATCACTTCTTTTTCGGCAGCAGCACACTCTCTGTGAATTACGTAAGGGTAGCAGTTTGCAAAACTGCTTTCAGTGGTTGCTTGCTCTTTCTGAGTTTTCACTCCGTAACAATATCCTGCTATATAAATAAATCCATAAACAGAGGCCCCATCATTCCTTCAGCTTTTGCAAAATTCAATATTTCTCCAGTGTCGTTGCATGTTCTCCATAATGAGCAGTACCATATGCAGAAGGAAGGTTCTTCTAATCTGTGCTGGATTTCTGCTCCTCTCAGGGGGATGCAAAAGTCAGTTGTTTCAATGTCCAGACCTGTTCTGCTTACACCTGAAAAATAATGGTCAAGAAATGAAACCTTCCTGGAGAAAGGGCAAGTCTGATTCTGTCTGGGAGAATTTGCAACAACAAAATACTTGCAGAAAGGGTCAACTTAAAGTTAACTCTTGTGCAGTTTCATCCACATCTCGCTTCAAACCACGTAGTGATGGCTAACAAGACTAGTGTTCATGTACATATAAAGTGAAGGGTCAAAAATAACCTTGCCTCTGTTGTATGATTTGGGTGGGAGGAAAAATCCCTTCAGGTTTACTCAGCTTTATTTGATGTAATGTTGTCGGCTCTTGGTGCCTCAGCTTGGGACTCCTGAATACTCAGGAATCCCTGCTTACTTACCAACACCTGGGATGTACAAAATAATACTGTCTTAGCCAAACACCTAAAGATGAAAGCATTTCTTGGGAACTAATAGAGGTGGCACTTTGCTACAGGCAACCCTTAATTTTGGTTTCAGAAAAGGGCTGTCTTCTCATGTCTTTGCTCGGGTCCACAGGTTCAGTTCAGTATTCAGGAAAAGAGATGCGGTCTTTGCCTTTAAAGTCTCTCCTGACCTCTGTTTTATCATTTATCAGAGGTCCTAATGCTTGTCTGGATACAACCATGTTGAGACAGTTCTCTGGGCAAAGCAGGCTGAGAGCCAGCCTGGTTGGCCACCTTGCCAAAGTGACTTTTAGGTATTGTAAAGCTTGCAT
The DNA here is from genome assembly GCA_013399095.1 of Psophia crepitans. Taxonomy (NCBI): domain Eukaryota; kingdom Metazoa; phylum Chordata; class Aves; order Gruiformes; family Psophiidae; genus Psophia; species Psophia crepitans. The sequence continues at coordinate 38,332 of VWZZ01002915.1, forward strand.
CCCTGGGGCTCTTCAGCCCATGTAAGCTAGAACAAGCCTCCAGCCAAGTAAACAAAGCACCTGGATTGGCATATCACTGTGTTGGACAGGGGAACGCTTTCACAGGAAGGGAAGGAAATGCTGCCCCCTCAAGAAGCAACATCTCCTTTTTTTGTTCAACTTCCAAATTGCAAGGAATTTATACCACTTCTCTGAACATGCCCACATCCTGGTCATGGTATACAGTTTTTCACAGAGAGCTCGTCCTGTCCAATCATACCATAAGGTTTAGTGGTAGACCTGGTGGTGTTAGGGTAACAGTTGGGCTCAATGATCGTAAGGGTCTTTTCTAACCTAAACGATAACCTCTTTCTGACCCACACACAGAACTTCGCTTTCAGTGTCTGTGAAGAGCTGCTGGTTGTCATTTCTACTTTCATGGAAGATGTTCCCCCAAATAAAGTTAATTTATCTCCTTTTCCTGTATTTCAAGACACAGTAAAGTGTTCTTGCCTCAATCAGATGCCACCAAAACTTATTACTCATCTTTGGCAGTAATGAGGCCATGTTTGCCTTTTTCACTTCACTGGCAATAATAGGCATTAAATAATTATCAAACTACAACTATCAAATGTATACACTGAAATGCAATAATTTTTCCTTAGTAAGCAGTATAATCCTCCCTGAGTTCTTAATTATTACTTAATCAGAATAAAAGGCCTTCCCCTTCCACTTTTCTAATGAAGAGAGGATCTATGGAAGCAAACTGCAGGGACTTGACTGCCTTTCTCGGACATCTTTATGTACTTCACCTCTGAATTTCTTTTTCTGTACTTTTGAAGGTACAGTCCTTCTTCAGGAACCTTTTTGTTAGGCTTTTGACCTGTCTGTGCACTTGCCATGTACCTACTGCCAGTACCTGAATTTTAAGCATTTGGCCTTTAAGCACTGCATATTGAAAACATGTATTGGTGCCAGAGTGCTAGGCACAGAAAGTCCCAGAACTGCAAGTTTCCAAGAGCTCCAGATAGAGGAAGGATCCCTACGTGCTTGCCCTTTTCTGGTACTCTTCTCTAGACATCTGGTCTTGTCTACTGACCGAAAAAAAGATATTAGATCTGGATGGACCTTTGTTCTTAACTTGTATCGTTATGTATTTTGCTGAACTTTGTCCAAAAATCAAGCCACATTGCTCACTGTTCACATATAGAACAGAACAGAACAGAA
>VWZZ01002916.1:1477-60505 GCA_013399095.1 Psophia crepitans
GGGGAGGATAACTTCCCTTGACCTGCTGGCCATGCTCTTCTTGAGGTACCCCAGGATACCATTGACCTTCTTAGCCATGAGGGCACACTCATGGCTCATGGAGAGCTTGTTGTCCACCAGGACTCCCTGGTCCTTCTCTGCAGCACTGCTTCCCAGCAGGTCAACCCCTAACCTGTACTGGTGCTTGGGGTTATTCCTCCTTAGGTCCAGGACCCTGCCCCTGCCTTTGCTGAACTTCATTAGGTGCTTCTGCACCCAACTCTCCGGCCTGTCCAGGTCTCGCTGAATGGCAGCGCAGCCTCCTGCTCTGTCGGCTACTCCTCCCAGTTTTGTATCGTCAGCAGCTTGCTGGGGCTACACTCTGTCCCCTCATCCAGGTCATTGATGAATAGAGTGAATAAGACCAGACCCAGCGCTGGCCCCTGGGGCACCCCGGTAGCCGCAGGCCTCCAACGAGACTCTGCGCCGTTTATCACAACCCTCTGGGCCCTGCCATTCAGCCAGTTCTCAACCCACCTCCCTGTCCACTCATCAGCCCACACTTCCTAAGCTTGCCTATGAGGATACTATGAGAGACAGTGTCAAAAGCCTTGCTGAAGTCAAGGTAGACTTTGAAAAGAGGAAAAGAAACTACAGCATCAGCCTACACATTCAAAATAATGCTAAAGATCTTGTTTTCCTTAGGGGGAGAAGAAGGACACAGTTGTTGATCTTACACACCCTGATTCTTGCTTTCATAAACAGCATTGGTTATTAAAGCAAAACTGTTCATGTTGTGTTTCAAAGGTACTACACTGTGAGAAACAGGACAGGTTCTGAATTACAATTCATGCTTTCTTTCACAGCTAATTTTTAAAGACTTGCCAGATAAATGGACAAATGTATGATAAGAGCACATTTAATTAGCTCTGTTCCCTGAAACGGTGTGCAGAAATAAAGTATAGTTTGTACCATATTCTTTTTGTGATTCCATTAAGTGTATACTGTCTGATACAGTAACTATAAAGAAGTGAGAATAGTTCCATAAAAAGTAATAGGCTGAATAAAGGGGAAAGTGACAGGGAAAGGCATTGTGTTAAAATAGTCTGTCTGACCTTAATCACACTAAGTTTTAGTCTCAATGCAAACAGTCTCCTTAAAAAAACTGTTACTTTGTATGTGTTGCTTTAAGATTTTCAGCTAAATATTTTCTTCACATTAGTGCACCTGAAGTTTATCTCTGGGCCTATTTTTATGGTCTGTCTGATTTCTCCTTATCCAAAGCTTCTCCCAAACAAATGAAAGCTGAAAATACTGCCTGTGTTATAGCTTTCTTCTTCAGCGGACGGAGCAGCTCACATTTCTCTGCGTCTACTGTTTGCGTATGTTTCCTTTTGTCTGCAGTACCAGCCTATCTTTCTTTGTCTTCAAAATCTGTGTTGGATTAGTATAAACAGTGCTACCAAAGGCTGGGCATTGAGCACAAAGACAACCCAGTCATCTTTAAACACATTTCCTGGTTTAGTTCACATACGGTTTTATTGCCATGGCTTATAAATTGTCACCTGTAATGGTGAAATAGGGCTCCATAACCTGAACTTACACTTCAGAGCCTAATCTTCTTCTCCAGCTATCCCTTAAGAAATGGTGAGCAAGTGGCCATTTATCTCAGTATTTTTTTCCAAGTACTCTGATACAGACTTTATATTAACTCCAGAATTACAATTTGCCTTGAAGGGAAAGAGGAGAAACATGATACAAATTTGTAAATGAACTCTTGGTCCCAATACTGTAAGCTTGTTTCCAGATACCAATAGACTTTATCCTGCCAGCAGGTTTTAAATGCAAAGTTTTGGTAATATATAAAACATTTACCTTTCTCAAAGCCAGCTTTGTGACACTCCATTACTGTAATTTCCATTTCCAGCTTGGCAATACCAATAAATAAAAATGAGAAAATGCTTCGGTCACCCATCTCTCCCCTCTCTGATGCATCAAAACACAAACACCCCAACGATGATTTAACTTCCTCCAGCAGACCTAATGGCAGCAGTCTATTACCTTCCATCTCCTCCAGCAAAAAACATAAGGGTGAAATCCAGTCACAGCCACATCCCGGAGACTTCAATGTAAGTTTATGCTGCTGTTCACAATACAAAGCCTAGCTGTGTATTTTTCACTTTGTATTGCAGTCTGGGAGAGTTTGGCAGGATGTTATGCAAAAAAATTGTAATAATGGATGTTGTATTCTAAGTTTAGTTTTTCTGGTTTGGAGTTCAGCAAGGCACAGAAGAAAGGTGTCCTGGGTTCGGCTAGGAAAGAGGGCAGGCTGTAAAGTGAGCAAATAACAAAGGCTATGTAAGCAAAAGGTAAAAGCTAATGGCCCAAAACGAATGGCTTTAGGCTTCCAGAGTATTGCTTGGGCAGAATGCAAGCCCCCTACATCCCCAAGTGTGGTGCATAAGGCCTCTACTGCACAAAGCCTCTACCCAGCCGCTGCCTCATCAGGAGCGTGCCTGGTGCAGACAAGTTCTCCTACACATCTTACAACCAACTTCCTCAGACACTCCTACTTACTCTTGACACCAGTGAACAGCTTAGCAGCAGCCTCACAACTCAGCTCCGTCAGAGCCCCAGTATTCAGATGCTTAGCAGAGAATCTTGCTCACACTAAACATGTCAAGAGCGCTCTTCCAGATAAGGCCACCGTGTGGTAGCCACTGTCTTCAGAGCATGGAGAGAGAGGAGCAGGTGCTGTCCCCATCATGCACCCTATGCGTGACTGATTAGGATGCTGGAGTAAAGAGCCTGATAGCTCTTCTGATTGAGGGAATTCACATCTCTCTCTCTCACATCTCAAAATCATACCCGACCCTCCAGCCTGCAGGACACTGCCAGTAGAAGATCAAGGGCAGAATATTGTCACATCGTCCCCTTGAAGCGTTCTGCTTTGTGTGAAATACCTAGAAGAAGCAATTTGGGTACCAGCATATTGATGTCCGCTGTTGGAGCATCTAGTCAAGCTGTTAGGGCACTCTGCTGCTGCTAGAAAGGCCCATGCTCCTATCCTTGCTACAAAAGCTGTTTATATATTTTACCCTTTATCTTTTGTTGTACTTATTTGATAAATAAGAGGCTTCAAAAGCTTAAGGATTAGTGCCTAAGCAACTTCCAGAAAAACAGACTACCTGAGTTGTAGCAGTGGTCTCTTCCAGCCACTTTTGCTGTGGGGATAACTGGCCCCACAGTATATGTTAAGTGTACATATATATATAGATATATATAGATATTTACTTAAATAGATTTATTTTTCTGAGAGTGGAGGGGGAAGCAGTTACTATAATATTCATTTTGGACACTTTTTAGAAAACAAGTTATCATAAATTGTGTGTTTCAAAATATCTCTCAGATGCTTTTGCTAACTTGAAGTAAAATTAATTACAAAAAATATTTCAATAAAAAGGCATTTTAACATGTTGTAGACATTAATTTAATTTTTTAATGTATTAAATGTAAATTTTATACATTTTAACTTTTAAAACATAAGTTTAGAGGTTTATAACCCATTCAGAATTATAATGATGATTCTTCACTGGGTATCTTGAAAACAATTTAAATTCCTTCACAGGCAAATGTGCTGGAAATCAAAAGTAAAAGGTGATTGCTTTATGATCCACACCCTTAGCAAATGCGTTTCACTGAGATTTTCTGCATAGCCTAGCAATGCACCATTTGGTCAACATTTTAACATCCTTTGCAATAAAATTCTTATGTATCTGATTATTCATCTGAAAACTTTAGCCTGCTGAACTGATCTGGATGTGCCATATAGAAGATGAAAGCTCATGAACTATAAATGTTCAAGTTAGCTTTGTTTTATCCCATCATCCCACCTGGCCCCTAACTGGCATGCCCAAGTGGTCCTTTGAATTTCTGGCAGAGACCACAAGCCAGGGAGTGGCTTTTATCTGTTTGAACTTTTTTCCATTTCCCTATTGCCTTTCTGTCCGTCACCTGAAAACAGTGGATTTTGGCAGCAGTTGTCAACCAAGAGCAACCTGGGTCGCTCTGCTTTGCACTGTACCAGTGTGTGGCAGACCACGCAGCAGGTCGCTCGGTGGGATGAAGGGCTCTTGGGGCCACAGGAAGAACAGGGCTGTAGCTGAGGGAATGCCTGAGATCCTGCCAAAAGGCATGTGTTTCTGCTGTGGGCAGAGCAGTGGTCTTTGAAGCTGATCAGAGACCTACAGCAGAAAGAAACCTGGACCTTGGGCTACAAATTCACTGCAGCGTGAAACGAGTCAAACAAGTGAGCCTTGCTCTCCCAAGGCAAGGTACAGTGCTGGTTTGGAAGCTGAAGGCTAGGCATGTAACTCAATTTTCTAAACGCCCACAACAGATCTATTCTTTAATGATTTCACTTACTATATTTCAGAGTGGTTTGATAGTCACTAATAGTTTACACAGAATCACAGAATCACAGGATCGTAGAGGTTGGAAGGGACCTTGAAAGATCATCTAGTCCAACCTCCCTGCCAAGGCAGGGCCACCTGAGAACATGTCACTCAGGACCATGAGAACCATCACTCAGGAACGTGTCCAGTCAAGTTTTGAATGTCTCCATAGAAGGAGACTCCACAACCTCTCTGGGCAGCCTGTGCCAGTGCTCTGTCACCCTCACAGTGAAAAAAATTTTCCTTATGTTAACCTGGAACCTCCATTTCTTCTGTATATCACATTGAAACTTGAGCCCTTTACAAAGTGCTCTGAGCAATATCTGTGAGTTTGTGGCGATAGTTAGTTATGCATGCTCCATGCTGAAACAGGAGGAAAACAAGTTGCCAATTTACAACACAATGCAAAGACACCCTGTTGTTTATTAGTTGATTTTTTGAAGTGAGTAGCCAATTCCTCAGTGTCTTCTCTGCTGTTTGTTGTCTAGAAAGCAATTCACGTCAGTTCAGAAAATGTTCTTCTCTGCAATAAGCCCCAGTCCCAAACAGAGCCTTGGTCACCTCTCTCCAGCACACCCAGGGACTGCAGAAGGACAAAGCTTGTCTTTGATGATATGTAAGTACAGATTACTTTTAAATAAAGAAAACAGTATGTTGTTTGCTGCATTTAAAGACAGAAAAATGCAATTTGTGCAACAGGAACTGAATGATGGCCAGAAGTATTATAGTGATACTGTACTATAATAGCCATGAATGAGCTACTATATAAATACTATATAAACTCTTTAATTTTTCATCATAAATTAAGCCTGCAATCATCAGTAGTGAGGGCTGGCTGTCCTCTAAAGGACAGAAAGCCAGGAGCCAAGGTGCAGAACACATCTGACAGGGCAGAGGCCATGCCAGCCAGGGGTCCAGACCCAGAACACCCAAGCAAGGTGAGCAGGGCAGGCTCAACCAAGAGCCCAGATCCTCAGCCAAGTCCATGGTGATGAGGCAGGTTCAAGGTCAGGCCAGGAAGTCAGATCAGGATCAGGTCCTGTGAGCGTTCAGCACAGTCCTGTGACTGCCAGGGGTGCCTAGTGATGAGGCAGCTCTGTGGTCCAGCCAGGAAGACAGTCCCCAGGTCAGGGTCCAGATCAATGAGAGCCATGGCCAGGCACAAGCATGGCTGTGAAAGGGCTGAAGACAGGCACGTTTGCAATGAGCTTGGACAGGGAGTAAAGGCCCAGACCTGAGCTTAAATGGATTTCTTTGGCCCACGGGCAGAGGGGGGAGGCCCCACATGAGACAGATTAGGGCCATTAAAGCCATTAGTACCCTTGAGGCTCTGGCATTAATTATGCACACATCAGACTATGAATATATACAGAACCACAGCAAGGTAGAGTGAGGGGACACCCTTCTTGTGTACCTTTTGGAGCAAGGGGAGAGGACATGTGGGAGCCTTGTACCCCTGAGCCTTGACAGCCGATGCTGTTACTGCTACTGCCGCTCAGAAAAAGGTATCCCAAAGGTGGGGGGAGTAGGAAACAGCAGTGGTTAGCATGAGTACCTGGAGGGTTACCTGACCCTTCCCACCTCCACTACATCCTTCAAACATCCCCTGCTTTTCTTCTCTGAAAATTATTTCATCTCGTAATTGTCTGTCTTTTTGGTAAATTTAAATTCCTTGTTCATTTCCCAAGGTCATTTAGGATGTGCTATTATTTAGATAAGGTATAAAGGTGAAAGTGAAGGCTGAAATCCTAGTATCTAGATGTCATGGTTTAGACAGTTGTTTTATTTCCCAATGCCCCCCCTCACAGGAGGAGGGGAAATTGGGAAAAGAAAAGGAAATACCTGGGTTGAAATAGAAAAAGATTTAATAAGAGAGTAAAAAACCTCAATATCAACACCAATACTAGTATAAAATCCAGGTTACACTCAGCCAACACAGGGGTGGCGAGCTGCACCCCCCAGCAGTGAGTGCCGACGCCGCACACAGCGAGCAGCGCAGCTCCAGCAAGAACGCGACGGTCACCGCGTCCGGCAGGGCAGGGCTGGGGGCACAGAGTGGGGCTCAGGGACGGGATGGGGGGTGAGACCCTCCATGGACAGCAGCCATCACAGGGAGAGGGTTGTCCCAGAGAATCTCCTAATGTATAGGGAGTGTGACCTTTATGGTATGGAATGCTTCTGTTGGCCAGCTCGGGTCGCGTGCCCTGGCTGTCGCCCCTCCCAGCTTCTGCACCTGGCTGTCTCAGAACTGCTCAAGACCTTGGTCACTGTGGGAACCTGCATTCCATAGCAGGTCTTAAACTACATCAAAGTGTCTTATCAACTTTGTTCTCACAGAATTAAGTGCTGCAATCTGCTCTAAAATGCAGCTTTTCTGTGCAGAAAGTTAGTTCTATGATTCTATCCCAGCAAAATCAGAACACTAGAAAATGCAGATTACTTTTGACTGGTAATGTTCTGACCTGAAAATACTCATTTTTTTATGGCTAGTATAGAAGAGGTTCTGTTCAAGCTATGCCTCAGACTGCCCAGAGTTCCATAAACTGTGTGACCTTGAACACGCCTTTTGTACTCCCAGACTTCGACCCACAACATTTCTGGCTCTTTTATACCAAAGAAAACACTGGGATAACACCCTTGTTTCCTCAGGAACTGCTTTCTACCAGAACTGGGATTCTTTTATTATAATAATAGTACTAATACTAGTACTAATAGTAATGTTTGTTCACTTTACTGGGTCTCAGGGATGACTAGAGGGATGGCAGCCTCTCATAAAGAGAATCCAGGTTTCCTACTACAAAGAATTCCCATAGACTTCATAAAGATGTAACTGTTTTGTATGTCAAGAAAAGAAGGCTGGTAAGATTTATTTCTGTGTATCCATGGCAGTCATAAGGAGATGTAAGTTGAATAAATGTAATCAATTTCTCTTCCCCTTTTGGAGGAAGCCCTCCCCTGTGTATATATCCTTATTGTCCCTCCATGTCCACTTACCTCCATGTTATTTAACTCTTCCAGTGCATTTATTCCACAATCTCCACTGAAGAAATTTGAAACTGGTTAGAAGTATTACCTAACTCTTCAAATCTCTTAAAATATTTTATCATCTCTAATTTACTTGCAACCATTCCATTTTTCTGCAGTTTAAATGTGTACGTACTAGGCAGGAAGGTATCAGTGTGCCTGATAAAAGTCAAAATTGTAGGCGTGCTCATCTATTTGGATTAGGAAAAACCCACAATCAGAAACAGCTACAGCAGAACTATTGTATCTTCTTTTCTCTCAAGATGCTGCCAAAAAACCAGGGGGACTGGTTTGTTTCATTTTCTCCCTAGAATACTGTCATAGGAAAACTGCTTTTTTCACCACCTCTGTCATCTAAGAGGCTTTTATCACTTGCTTTCTCCATTAGTGATACATATGATTTCTCTGGCAGGCATCTTCAATAAAACTGTTTCACCTTTTGAGAGAGAGATACAATTAAACTGTTCGTGTATAGTGCCTTCCGTGTAGAGTGTCCCCAAGCAACCTGTGGCCCATGTAAAAAAGCAATCTAAAAAGCTAAGTAAGATAAAACACGGAATCAAATATGTCTTAATTTGCTCTTAAAAACCAGAAACAGTTAAATGCCTGTTGTGCTAACTGGAGAAAAGAGATTTCCATGACTAACTGTCATCCACAACCTGTTTCTGGGAAACACCACCAGAATACCAGCTATACTAGACCTTGATTCTGAAATTACTGTGCAGAGAAGTCACTGAAATGTAGCAGATTAGACTGGTTGCAAATGTTAAATGTCAACAAATTTGACTCACGTACTAGAAGGATCAAATTAAACATGGCAGCCAGTGTCTTTCAAATTCATATAGTACCACAGCAGAGGATTTGAAGAAATGCAATACACTAGGTCTAAAATTATGTAGTAATCCTAATGGCAGCATTTTGTCCAAAATGATGCCCATGAAGTATTTCATCTCATAATCCATGAAGTTTTGAATTACTGTAATCCAGCCACGGCTTTAAAGTCTTCATTTTAATCAGAATCTATAGTTTTTAAGAGACTAAATCCCTTATATTTGATTTAAAACAACTAATTTCTTTGACCAATCAGTGTCTTTTCGCTTTATTCTCAATTTATTTTCTCCAGATCATTGACAACAGCTGTCACTAGCAATAAATTGGAACACAAGTAGGTCAATAAAAAGTATATCTAGCTTGGCAGAGTGCTGTGTACACATACATCACAATATAAAAGTGAATATAGCTAACAGTCTTCAAAAGACGGGCAAAATCCTACTTGCCCTGCTTTGCCATTGTTTGCTGCCTGCTTTAAACACGGTTCGAGGTACCCGGCATGCCATGTATAAGTGACATCAATGCTGTTTCTAGTATTAATTCTTAACAAGTTTTCCTGGATTTTTGGCCCTTTCTGACTCTGTGAAGAGAATATTTTCAAGGCAACATAATAACGCTTCAAGCCAAATTCAGTCCTGCTGTAGTGTCACTGAATGATTGAATTCCCAATAACCGCATTTAGGAACAAAGTCTGTTGTCCTTGAAGTGATAAGCACAGACACGCTGTGGGTGCCTGAGGGCACAGTCCTACACCCTCCTCAAAATCCTGTGTGTGGTATGAAAGAGAGCAGAGGGTACCCAGCTTCCCAGTTTTCCTCACGGCTAAATCAGAACATGCTCCTCAGGATTATTTTCTCACTTGCATTGTGGGTTACCCTTTCAAACTTGGTGTGGGGTTTTTCTTCACTTACATTTGTTTTCCTTTCTTTCTGGCCTTATAGGAGCAGGGAGTTTTTTAATTATTATTTTGTGGAGTGTTTGTTCCAACTTTATGGATTTAGGTGCTACGCACATACACCAGCTTTACATTGTCCGAGGGACATACCCTGCTGTGAGATGGCATTCCTGTGGCTGTTTGTCAACCAGTAAACCATATACCCAGAAAATACTCAACCTGTAAAAGTGTTACGCATATTGCTCATAAAGAGCTCAAAAGATAACTGCTTGGCACATCTCTTTGTTTTGGCTTGAACCCCAAGTCTCTCATTTTCAGTCTCCTCTTCCTCATTCTGCCTCAGAGAGGAAAAGAAAAGGTGCTCTTGGGTTGTGACTCCCATACATCTGGAAGCCATCTCTCTTTCCGTTGCTCAAAATTCCTCAAGGACACCTGGTCCTCTGAAGTATTTAGAGAGACTTTTGTAGCACATCCTCACAAGCACAGCTAAGGGAAAGAGCTTCACTCCTCTCTCTGCAGCAATCTAAAAAATTACTGGTTAGATAGTCCAACATCTACTACACTAAGTTCCTCACAAATTCATATGCTTACTTTAGACTGCTCCGTTTCTTGGCTTTGGGAGATTTCAAGACTTCTTCTGATCATCTCACTCTTCCCCTCCTTCCCTTCTTACTTGTGGCACCGAATTTTCTCATACGTACACTGCCCGTGAGAAAATAACATTAGACTATTAGACAGCAGACATTGCCTCCCATGATTAGATAATTAAGTTGCCTGTTCTCTGCAAGACCACCTACCCCCTTTCTGTTTCAGGACACTTTCTGAGAGCTTGGTCTGCTGGGAAATAGATGCTTAATGAGCTCTAGCGGGAGATTCTCACAGGGTAAAGAATTTATAGCCACTATTCCCTGTCATCAAAGAAAAGCCAGAACTGTGGACCTCATTTGAACTTACAGGCTACATCCATGCCCCTTCTCTGTTCCTATGGGCGGGTGGTCCAGCACTGCATATTTTTATATGATTGAACTGTCTTCACTCCCCAAAACAAAGAACGCTCACTGCCTCCTGAGAACAGTCCCTTGTCTGTGCTGTCCCCCAGCTGTGCCCAGGCATTGTCTGGGACTGAGCTCAAAACTGTGCCAAGGAGAATATTAGCAATTAAACAGCATGGAAGATCAAATGATAGAGCTGGTATCCTTGCCCTGTTTATTTCACTTACACAGACATAGCCAAGGAATGGTTTTATTGGCAGACTCAGACCTGAAATAGCTTCTGATAATTTTGCCACTCAGGAAAGAGGATTTATTTGCATCAATAGATTTTGATGTGCCTTTTTTCTTACTCTACAGCTTGACTAGAAAATATCTTTAGTCCACACTGAATCATAACAGTGAGCAGAGCTCAGCAAACTCTGTTCCAGGTACCAACAGCAGAGTTGAATCTCTCAGACAGGAGAAGACAGTCTCTCCCGCCAGTCTCTCCCAGTCTTTCCTCACCTCTGCGACTGGTGAGCAATGAACAGATGCCTGCAGCAAGTCATGAGCACTCTCTAAACCCCTTTGCAGCTCTTCCACTAGCCCTGGTCTCATACTAAATATGAGGAAGTCTCATCTAACCTCCCATGGCTTTTACCATTCTACCATACCTCTGGTTCTTGACAGAGCTTGTTTTCCTCAGATCTGGTAGTAAACATTGGTTTCTCCTTGAAGAGGTAAAAATCCATCCCAGTGTAACTCAGGGTTTGTCTTCTTGTGCTAGATCACAGAGCACTGTGGGTTTTCATCACCCTCGATGCCAGGATTCACACGCGCAGTATGTAAGATATTCTAATGCCTCTATTTGCAGCGTAATTCCTGAGTCAGGTTTGCTGTCCCTGTGGCAGTGGAAAATATCTTTACATATATTTGAAGAATGTACTTGAAGTCCATTTTCCACAATACGATAACCCAGAAGTTTTCCTTTTGGACTAGAAGGCTCATTGTAATGGCCCTAGGGTGCAAAGGCTGTGATCCCCAAGGAACCCTGGGAGCTTTCCTGATCATTCTTTCAATATATCAGGGATATTTTCATCTTCCAGTGATAACGACCCACACTAGCAAAGGATCATAACCACTTTAGCCTAGAGAATCACAGGTAGACTCTTCAAACTCACCTTTAGCCTGTTCATCTTGAGAACCAAATATGAGTCATGGAGCTGGAGGGAGGCTATGATGACTTAGTGCACATGAGGAATGTGAATTCTCAAAATCCTTATCAGATACTTTCCTGGTTTTCTTGTGCCTGATTATGATTTCTTTCAAATCGTCTGATTACTGAAGTTTCTTAGAAAGGCATTGCAGGACAGAGCCCTGGACAGAATCTTTGTTTCAGGCTTGTCTGCTCCTTTTAGTGTAGATACCCCATTCATCAACTCCGGTTTCACATATACTGTCACTCAACAGTTTCACCCACACCTTGGCTTTTCACCAGTCAGAGCTGGGAACATCAGAGCTGGCTGCCAGGTAGTCCCTCTCCCAGGAAGGTCTGGTTTTCAGCTGCCTCTTGGGAATTCAGGGTGTGATTCCACGGCATTTTGAAGCAATATAAATGTGGACTGCTACATTCCTGCTTTTTCTCCCTATTTCTGACTGTAAAGGCTTTCAACTCACCTTCGACTGAAATTAGTTGATTCCGGAGTATCTATTTAACATAAAAGAAAAGAGACACAATTGTAGTTTATCTGCAAGGATGTAACGTTTTCTCCTTCTGCTTTTAATACAGGAGCTCAAGTGCCTTTCATTTCGCTCTCTTCACATGTACACTTGCATGATTTAGTCTAGGTATTGATTTCACATGGATATCTTTAAGTCATGAATCTGGGTCATGCCCAGGAATTTGTAGTGGATTTTGAGTCTTTGTCTTGGTCTTTCAGATTTCACGATATTGACATGGTTAGTCTGGGGGATTTTGCATTTTTGCCAAAAGAGCAATCCATACTTCTTTTATCTTTCTTCATTTAATTTAAATTAGGTGCCAGGCTTTAATTTCGTCTGCTATTTTTTGCAACAGTAACTCCCTCTCTAGGTATCTGTACTATTCATCTATTCATCTAATCTAAGCAATTGACCTTGTTATACTAAGCCCAACAAGATAATAGTTGTGTAGTTGTGTGATTGAGTAAATTTTTCTTACATTTGGCCTGACTCCAATCAGATCCTTTGTTCCTGTCTTTCTGAAATGCCTATAGCATTATCATGTAAATGGGTCACAAATACTCCCTCTGCCCTCTCCACTTGTGTGCTCCCTTGCTGGGTCTGCCATAGCAAGCGTGAGACTCCCAAAACAGGGTACCCACCTTGCAGAGTGCCGTGGGCTCTCCCCCACCCTGTGTGCCACCGTGTGTGCAACGACCCAGGCACAGCAGTGCCATGTCCCATAAAATAGCATTTATTTTAAGTTGTGGAATGGACAAGAGGCCATGATACAACGGGGAAAACACTCTTTTGCATAGTAATACCTCCTCCCCATCTCTGTCCGTTACCAGCCAAGACCTTTATCAGTGACCCAGCATGTCAGACACGCTCCTGACACATGTCCCAGTATGAAACAGCAAACAGGCAGGGCTGTATACACCTACCTTTCACTTTGCCTGGTTTTCTTGCTCTTACAGGATTTTCTTCTCCTCTTGGACTGAAAGTTCAAGGCCTATTGGCACAGCTTCAAAGTGGGGCATGGGCTAAACCTGGCTACACCAGTTTCTTCTGATTTCTCCCTAGCTCTGACCAAATTTTAAAGTTGCTTATTTCACTGTTCTGCTCCCTCCCAGAACACTCACCATTATAGGGTCTAGATTACTAAAGTTGTGAAACTGGTCTTATGTTTAGAATTATGATTTAAGCTGCTTTTATTACATGCAATTGTTGTACACTGAGGAAGCACTAGTTTGTTTTTTTACAACACTTCAGCAGCATTATCTCTGAAGGGTATTAAAATATGCACTTGGCTACATTTATGATGTTTAATTGAACTTTTATTAGTTTTTTTTAATGTATCCTCATAAAGCACCATACCACAGTAAGAAATAATGTACAAGTGGTAGATTATGTAAATTAAGCAGAAAATGCTATAGTTTAGTATTTAGTTCATATAAAATATAAAAATTAGATGAAAAATGTGGGTTTGAATGCAGTTATAATTAAAATTGTATATTGGAGCCTAAGCTACACGGTACTCTGTAAATACCAGCAGTTGCGCTGAGTTGCAAGGAGATTATGTTGCAGTAGCTGCTGATAAATTACTGTACGAAGTCAGGCTTTTATTGATTCACTTTGTTTGATCCTCTTCCCTTCTTTTTACTGCATGAGTTTACATTTTTGCAATTATCTGCTAAACTGGAGTAAATTAAATTCAGAGACGGCAGCAAAAGACAGAGGTGGCAGAGATGCGCTGTAATGGCATAGAGCTAAATAGGATGAGAGAAACATACACACACACAAGCATTTCACCTGGGTAATGGTAACATCACTCTTAGGAGCTCAACAGCCCGGAAATTCTGAAAGGCTGCTTCTGGAAGGGGAGTAATTACGATGCCCGCAGCCATCTCACCTCACGCTGGGATCCCGCGCAACATAACGAGCAATGGAAATGCTGTCTTTCCTGCTGGTTTTCGACAAGCTCCCAGAGAAAGCGGTGGCGAGGCGACTGAGAGAATTTCTGGACAGTAGCGGATTGTTTGATAAATTTCATCCTGGATTCAGCCACAGCCATGCTACTGAGGCTGCCCTTGTCAAAGTCATAAATGGTTTGAATGCCGCCGCTGAAAAGGAAGCCTGGCCTTGTTTGTACTATCAGATCTAGCCATGGGGGGGTTATTCTGTAAAAGGCTGGATTCTGTTGCAGTGCCTAGGTGACTGGCTAGTGTTGACTGAGAATGCGTTGAACTGGTTCCAGCGGTACTTGATTGCTTTCCCCAATCAACATAGTAGGGTAAATTCTCCTCGAGAGCAGCCAGTTTCACATAATGACACTTGATCCCAGGGAGAATTCACCAGCAACCTGACTTAGTTGGCACTGATGTTTTACGCTCTTTCTCTTGCCTTTCAGAGAGATATATGAGATGTATTAGAGCAGTGTATTAGAACTCCTTTTTGGCTTTGTTGAGGGGGACTATATTTCTGAAAGTACCAACAATCAGATATTCGGAAACAAAAGACTTTCTTGTGCAGTCAAGATTATTAATAGAGACAAAACACTTGATTGTACCTGTTAATTTGAACTCAGACTTCTTTTTAAATTTTTTTTTTAAGAGGCCTGAATTATTTTTGTAAATCTGGAGTGACAGTGCTGACACCAATAGATACATACAGTTGTAAATACCTCAAGAGGAGAATCTGACTGAATTGTCTGAAAACCAGAAGTCACTGAATAACTTCCCGTGGGACTTCAGTTTACATTCACAACCAGTAACCTTTTTAGCCTAACAAAGAAACTCCAGTGCTTCTTCTACTGCTCACATCCACTCCAGTTCAACCAGTAGCCTGGTATCATTTTAGCACTATAGAGTTTTCCCCTATTCCCTGGCTCCTCAGGCTGTAGCGAGGCTGTGATCTGCAGAGAGATTGCAAACCTTAAACCAAAGACCTGAAAAGGAGTTTAGCCACAGATCTTTCTGAATCTCATTAGTGAGAAAACATGTTAGCTTCTCCTCAGTAACAGTTACATGCTGTCTCTGAACATAACATATAGTGTCTGAAGTTAGCATGCAGTGACATTACCTGCAAATTATCTGGTCAGAGATTATCACAGATTTCACTAAAAAGACCAAAGAAGAAATTTGGATGAACCTTAAAGTTTGTAACAGATAAGGGTTCGCAGTCACTATAAAATCAGAGTATGATTAACGACCTTTTGTGAACTTCACAGATACAAAGTGTGCAGTGTGCAAAAGAACAATCCTGAGTAATTAATTTAGGCTTCCTCTTTCTCATGTGTCTTCACATGTACACGAGCTGAAGTAACCTGTTATCTTCAAGGAGCCTAGAGAAGAAGGGGCTCTTTCGGATTGTGTGTTTTTTTACTTCATAACATAATAATTTAAACTATTATACTGGATTTAAAAAGATAAATGGTATTCATGTGCAGTGGAAATCTAAACAAAACTGAATTTGAAACCTTTCTTTCTCATTAAAAAATTAGAAAATAGTTAAATCCAAGCACATCCTTACTAAAGGATGTTACTAAAATTATATAAGAAATGTATGCAATGTATATAAACATACATTAAATCTATAGGACATTTCAGCTTTCCATTTTCACCCACATGCACATCAGTAGTCTGAATAGAAAGTTTATTAACATGTAGTGATAAATTGAAGAATAGTATTTCACAGATGGCATAAAGAATTTGACTTGGCGTGTTTATTAACACTGTTGAACAAGCACTGGTTAAGAAACTAGAAGAAAACATACCCTATCCATTTTTTCCCAGTGAATCTTCATTTCTATTAGGTATCCCCTGATTGGTAAATGAATTTTGTATTTTTCCTATGGAAATACCTGAACGTTTACATTGAGAATATATATGCTTTTTTTTAAAACAACCTCTTAATAGTTTCTTTTTTTTATATTAGGCTTCCAAAAATACAATTGGATTTAGCACAAACCAATGACTTCAGTTTTTGTATGTTGCATTATGGTTAACCACCCCATAGCAGGACCCTCAAAGAAAGCTTCTTGGCTCAGTAATGCACATGCCTCTTGCTAATACCCTCATTGCTAATTGTAACTCAGGAGAATAAATCCTGCTAGTTGAAAACAAT
This sequence comes from Psophia crepitans, assembly GCA_013399095.1. Classification (NCBI taxonomy): domain Eukaryota; kingdom Metazoa; phylum Chordata; class Aves; order Gruiformes; family Psophiidae; genus Psophia; species Psophia crepitans. The sequence continues at coordinate 17,458 of VWZZ01002916.1, forward strand.
TTTACAATTAACTTATAAATAAGTAGACCATGGTTACGTTGTGTTATCTCACTTTGTTTTTACAGCCTCTTATCATGCTTCAAACAAACAAATTAGACATATAGTGCTAGGTGATACATGGTTGGGGATGTTGCAAAGGACATATTTTACTGACCTGAGTTTGAAAGGACAGAGTAAAGGTTCACCACTTTGATCATTTCAGAGAGATGAAACCACTGTTTTGTTGATTTGTTCTGCCCTTCTTTTTGTTTTTTGGCACTTCATAGTAAACCATCTTACCGAGGTCATTGCACAAGATGAAAAGAAACGAGACTTACTTGCATTTTAAAAGAATTAAGAATTCTTTCAATGGTCTTCAATGAAAACATAGTTATTTTTCTATATCAAGCTACCACTGTTTCAATGTCTAATATTTCATAACTGACTGTTGTGGCTTAACCCCAGCCAGCAACCCCAGCACAACTACTAGCTCACCCCTACCTCCCCAAGAAGATGGAGAGAAGAACAGAAAAAAACTTTGTGGATTGAGATAAAGACAGTTTAGTAGGATAACAAATGAAGAGAATAATAATAGTAATAACAATAATAATAACTAGTAAAAACAACAACAACAAGATGCACAAATGCAATTGCTCATCTCATGCAGAAAAACAACCCGTTGCCCCTCCTGTTTCCTGTTTCTGAGCACCGATCGCATCTCCCAGCAGCTTCCCCAGTTCTATCTGGAGCATGATGTTCTATGGCAGGGAATGTCCCTCTGGCCAGCCTGGACCAGCTGCCCTGGCTGTGCTCTCCCAGCTCCCTGTGCATCTGGCAGGGCCTGGGAAGCTGAAAAGTCCTTGACTTTTAATTTTATTTCTATGTAGTGATATTTAGGCTTCCTTCTCTTCAAAAAAGGTTGACTAACCTTCCATGATGTAATTAAATGTCCTTCAAATGGTGTGCACTTAAGCAGAAGGAAACAGACTAAGTAAACACACTGGCATGGTCTCAAGGAACTACATATGGCTGTCAAGAGGCTCCCCCTTGCTCCCACTGATCTCAGTTATGGATCTGAGCATGTTCTTACTGCTGTCGGCAGGAATTTTTTATTCATCCATCCCACTGACTTCAGTTTTCAGATCTGTACCGTCTCTGACTGACACAAAACTTTTTTAAACAAGTGTGCTGAGAAATCTCAGTTTCAAAAAAACCCTAGTTAGGACTGTGTACTGGTTTGCACTGGGATAGAGTTAATTTTCTTCCTAGTAGCTCTTAACATTACTGTATTTTGGATCTGTGACCAAAACAGTGTTGATAACACAGGGATGTTTCAGCTATTGCTAAGCAGAGCTTGTACAGCCTCAAGGTTTTTTCTGTTTCCCACCCTGCCCAGACAGCAAGTATCCTGGGGAACACAAGGAGTTGGGAGGGGACACAGCTGGGACAGTTGACCCCAACTGGCCAAAGGGATATTCCATACCATATGGCGTTGTGCTCAGCATACAAAGTTGGAGGAAGAAGGAGAAAGAGGGGACATTCAGAGTGATGCCATTTGTCTTTCCAAGTCATCGTTAAGCAGGATGAAGCCCTGCCTTCCTGGAAATGGCTGAACACCTGCCTGCCCATGGGAAGCAGTGAATGAATTCCTCATTCTGCCTATTGGTCTGTGTTTATCTCAACCCATGAGTTTTCTCACTTTTACTCTTCTAATTCTCTCCCCCATCCTGCCGGGGGGAAGTGAGCAAGCAGACAGGTGGAGTTCAGCTGCCTACCAGGGTTAACCTACAACAGATTGCTGAGTGGCAATAGTACCGTATCATTTACAACACCAAGTACTTAAAAGCATGAATGCTAAGAACATCAGAATTCATATTCGGACTACTCAGGAATATCTCATTTTCATTAGATAAGGGCAAAAGGATGACACTCTAACCAACACTAAGAAAACTATTTTGCAAGGCAAAACTTCCTTTTCTGAGATAGGTGAGGGTATGAGAGTAACCAGAGCCTAAGCTGAAAAGAGCAGGGGCACATTTTAGCTGAGTGGAGAAAGAAAAAGGCCATTTCCCATGTATATGAGACTGGAAGAATCTGCAGGGTCAGGAAACATGAAAACTTTTATGAGAGTCTTGAACTGAAGATGCAAGGTTATGGCCTGAAATGACATGGCAAATGGCCACATGTTCTCCATAGTGGCTGAGAAGGGTGCAACAGGGAGAACTTGTGGGAGGAGATGAAGAAATGTGCTTCAGCCATGAGGGGCTCACTGAGTTGGTGACCAGACATTGCCAAGGAGACGTCAGTTTGTGTTGTCAGTTTGAATGGAAGTGGCTAAGTCTGGATCAGAAACGGCACTTGAATTTGTGCCCTGCAGTCAGTAGGTCAGATAGGTTAAGGAAGGGATGGAGTCTCTGAGAGCTATTTGAGGGAAGTCAATGGAGAAATTGGCACGAGCAACCCCAGTGGAATTGCAGCAGGCAGCCCAGCGCTGTCAGAGATGAACTCCAGGCAGCAAAAGTAAACAGCACTCTCAGCATACTTACAGATAAGAGGGAGAATGGAGGTGAGATGGTAGTTGTGGAAGCAAACAGATTTAATGTGTGTTTTCAAAGTGGAGAGATTAAACACACACTTGTTTTGAGAGGAGGGAGAAGCCAAGACAAATGACAGTGTACCGAGAGGAGTAGAAAAAGAGGTAAGCAAGCACCAGGGAGAGGGGAAGATGGAATAACTTGTTCCGCTTAACGCTTGCATCCATTTTGCAGATCAAAACTGCACTAATTTGGGAAGCAGTTTATATAATCCATAAAAACACATTTTATTAGCTTTTTTTTTGCTTTGAATCACTGACTTCTAAAGAATGAGAACAGCCATAAATGCTATTGTCTCCACAGGCAGCAATTTGGAAATAGAAGATGCATGGTTACATGATAAGTGTATTTTCTTCATAAAAAATGTTTGCAAATCAGGTTTAAAATAAGGGAAAAATAACTTGAAAATATTCTGCACTTCAGAAAATAATAAAATGTCTTCTTATTTTCCCCTGGTAGGCCACGCAATGCAGATTACTTTATGCAGGAAGCTAAACGGAAGAAGCATAAAGCAGATGCAATGGTGAGAACATTTTCTTTCCAGTTATGTTGCTTCAAATTATTTTTGTAATGCAGTTTCCTCATCAGTGCGGTATTGCTGGGGTAATTATAAAATCTATTATAAGGATGGCTAGGCTTGTTAAATTAAGAAATGTTTATATAATCAAATGTTCATAGCCCAATAAACTATGACTTAACAAATAATGACTTACTGAGATAAAGGCCTGGATAAATAAAACTTTCCATTTATTCCTTTGCTTTAATTAGTAACTATAGTAATGGAGGCTGTGTAAGGGATCCACATACCTATCTTCTCAGTTTAACTAGCTGGTTAAGTCCTATAACTGTATCTCCAAATTTGGCCTCATGGCTGAGGTATTTGTATTTCTTTTAAAGAGCTTTGGCTCTTCGGTGCCAAAAGGATCCTGGTCTCATGGCAGACGTTTCCTAACATAATCAGAAGCACACAAGGAATCTGTGTAAGCCCAGAGGAACACCTTGCACACAAAGGACTGTTGCAGCAAACAGGTTCTTGGCACTGGCTTTGACCTGCCTAAAAACGTAGCTGGTAAGACCCTCTGGAAAAAGGGGAATCTGAGATTATATGGAGCACCAAACAGATGTTTGTCTTCCCAAACAGATGGGTGCAACAAAGTATGCAGTGCCCCAGGAGAGCTCCACTTAGCCATCTCTAAGCTTTCTCCAAGACTACGTTTGTCCAGCAGTACGAATAAGCCAGCACAGTCTTAAAAAACATTAGGCCTCTGGGATGGCGGATGCGTTTTACAGGGTGGGACCCTGCATTAATGTGGCTGTCTCGCAGGTGGGAGTTGTTGCAGTCCTGCCTTGCTCTGTCAGACAGACACTTTTTGTCACAGCAGCGGGAAAGAAGAAGGGTAGCTCAGAGCTTCTGTTTCTTCCCCTCTTTTTCTCAGCTGTGCAGAATGTAAAAAGGCCGAAGAAGCAAGAAGCAGGCCTTACTTTAGGGCGCTAACAGTTTTACACTCTACCTGAGTTTATAAGTGCAAATTTCCATCCTTTATTCAGTTCCATATTACTCTAAATTGAGTCTTAAATCACAAAATATTGTGGAGAAGTACGAATGGTGCATTTTAGTGTGTTGCCTTAAACAGAATGGGAAAAAAACCACTTAATATGCAAAGGAAATTCTTAGCCTGAAGATAAATATTTTTATGTGAGGCTTCCAGAAACAGGAGGTGCAAGTGTTACCCTCAGCTCTGCCACAAGTTTCCTGCATGCAAGGCACAGTTTAACTAGCCTCCCGTCAGCGTTAGGTGGTTGAAACATCCTTCCCATTCAGCTCCTGTACACAGTGGACCAGCACCTTACCCACACCTTGTGAATCGCCCTTCGAAGGTACTTCCTCTCCCTCCCTGACTGTGTAAGGATCCTGGAGGAATTCCCATATTGCCAAAGTGCCTCCAGGCACTTTGAATCACCTTGCTGGGCTGGATACCTCCTACTTTGAAACTGCAATACCTAGTATAGGCACTTAGAGTGAGCAGCCTGAAAATTACTCTAAGTCTCTCTGCTCCTTAGTTCCCCATCTGTGAAATTGGGATAATAGCACTTCCACTCGCAGGAGAGCGTTGGGGAGAGAAATGTAATAAAAAGTTTGTGAAGTTCTCCGGTATGATCACAATGGGAGTCATATAAGAACCTAAAATAGATTGAAGCCAGTGTGCCATTCCAAAGTTACTATTTAAAATCTTTATCCCTTGGAAAAGAATAAGGTCCATTAACCTTTCACTATGTGCATCAGATTTCAACCAAATGCATCCAGTCCATTAATGGGCTTTATGTACCACAGGAGTTCTGTCTGAAGGAAAAAGAAGTCATGACAGAGAGGTATTAGTATAATTCATCTCTATCCACATCAAAAATAAAATTCTGAGAGCAGACACATGGTATGTAAGTGTACATATATGAACATTATGTGCACATTTGCATATACACTGTCGTTGACGATACGTATGTATGTATATCTGTGTAAGTACACAAATGCATACAGAGTCAAAGAAGTACTGAATATAGGAGAAGAAATGGGGCAAGGAAGAAGGATGACAGGAAAAGATGAGGAAGCAGAGCAATTCCTGAAAGGGGAGGAGGATTTCCTGACAAATTCCTGATGAGGAGAGTATGGTCAAGCACTGATGAAAATGGTAGGGATAAAGAAGACATGAGAACAGAGATGATCCTTTGAATAAGAGACTTAGTAGTCAAAGTATTGCTTCTTATTGCCTTAGTTCACAATAATCATTACCTTTCTTTGTTGAGTGATGAAAAACTACATTTGCAAATATATGTGAAACCCTTTTTAATGAAAGCTGGAACAAAAGGCCTGATGAGTTTGTGGAATTTCCAGCACTGGAAGAGCTTTGACAAAGATCTGTCAGGAATGTCCAGGGCAGAGTTGATCCTTCTTTGGACACAGGAGTGTGGATCAAATAACATTTTGTACCCTTTTTCAGCTCTACACTCTGTATCTTATGCTTTTCACTGATGCACAGGGTCTGATGGGTTTTAGCTTGCTCGTAGGAAAATTTGTGAATCTGAAGATATACCAACTTGCGTCAAGTTTACAATGGATGTTGAGAAAATCCCATCAAATGTAACTGTATCTTGATGATTACACTATTTCTCTGTGTCCTTATTTTTTCCCTCTAGGTGGAAAAGTTTGGAAAGGCACTGAATTATGCAGAAGCAGCACTATCATTTATTGAGTGTGGAAATGCAATGGAACAAGGCCCAATGGAATCTAAATCCCCTTACACAATGTATTCAGAAACAGTTGAACTCATCAGGTAGGAAGGGAAGAGATGACCTCAGGGGTTACTCTGTTTGTGCAAACGTGCTCATCTACATTATCACATAACTCCCTAGATACCGCAGAAGGGGAGAAATGAGGGCCTCCCAAGTGCCTGGTCAGTCATACGTAATATGTGTGTATTATCTGTGATTTCTATGGAAATTAAATCAGGAAACTGTGTAGAATGCCAAAAAAAACCAAAAACCCCACCCCCCACACAACCCAAAAAAAAAACCCACCACCAAAGCTTTTCATGTTAATTGAGTTGCAAATTACTTCAAGAGTTTCATGGTGTAAGTCCCGTGCTACTCAAAAGAAAAAATAATAATATATAATACCAAACTGGTCTCATGGGGTGGTAGTTTGCAAAATGTTACAATGTGTTTAAGACCGCAATTTAATAGTTACCTGAAAGAAGATGTGAACAGTGACAGAAAAATGGACACTCAAGGTCCATTTGGTGTGCGTGCTCATACTGTAGCCAGTGGAGTCCCAAAAGCAGCCCAGCTCACACCACATTTAGTCACCTTCATGGCTCTCCAAACAGGACAGTCACAAATTCAGTCCCACCCTCCGTCCCTATGAAGAAAGTTTCTCTCTTATGTCCTTTCTTCCTGTATAGTTGGTACTAGCAGTTAACGCTGACAGTGTCGGCAGGGAACACAAAGGTCAAAACCATCCCAGCAGCTGAGTGACTCTCTGCCAGCGAGAGAGCCCAGCCACACTAGCAGAGAAAGCTGCACTGTCAGCGACCTCAGTGACATCATTCCTCAGGACAGTCAGCTACGCAGCTCTTGTCAGGACTAAGTTCATGGGAAGTAAAACACTTTAATTTTTAATCATATTCATGATGGAGCAAAGCTTCTAAAACAACTGCATTCTTTCAGACGTAGTCTTGGTGCAATGATTTTTTCGCATGTTGACAATTCCATTGGCATTTTATTCCACTTAGGGCTGTCTTCTCATGCATTTCAGTGGATTGAGGCCAGCTTTCTAACTGGAAGGTTATTAAACAAAACCCAAATATTTTTTTCAGTGAGAGAATAGTACATCTCATCTCTGCAATTCTTCCCTTCCTTTTTTTTCAAAAGGCAGAAAGCTCTTTCTTTGTCTGCCCTGTCTTTTGTCATGGTGGTAAATATGTGGTCCTAACTCTGGAAATGAATTTTGCTTGCAGATCCATAGCTTTCAATAATGTGTGTGGCTGTGGTTTTGTTGTAGTGTGACTTGCTGTTGATCTCACTTGCTGCAGCTCAGAAAAATAAGTGATTTTCTAGCTACGCCTGTTGAAACAAAACATTCATACGGAATCTTTGCACAGGTATTGGGATTAAAGTTTGAAAGCAAAGATAAGAAAAAACACAACAGCTAATTATGGGGAACAGGTATTTTTCTGGAAGCGAGCCCAGAAGTGCTGTGTGTGGTCCTAACCTTGTCCATTGTTCAGGTATTCAGCTGGAAGCTGAGATTTCCAGAAACTAATTTGTGATTGCATAGCACATACACTCTTGAAACAGCAGTGCTACCTCTGTGGATGTTTAATATTTATAGAATTTGAATGTAATGTCATACGAGCAAAAATAGCTCTGAGCCGCATGTTCCCCCTCTGCTCTGCTCTGCTTGGAGGAGCAAATCTGGGTAGACGCGCTCAGAACCGTCAGGGTGAGGGCAGCACCAGCTTCAGGGCAGGCTGTCTGCCTTCGAACGCTGTGAAAACCTTTCTGCACGAACTCTGGGTAAGTGGGTCTCCACAGCAGCGGAGGTTATTTTGGTAGGACGGCAGCACCTTGCCAGCCAGGCTCCCCTCTGGACTGATGGATGTTCAGCAGAGTTGCTGCTGTTCGAAGAGCGCAGGGAGGCACTGTTATTGCAAGCTAGCTCCAAAGCACAAGCAGAAAAACATACGCACGTTTGGTAACTTGAGCAAATATGTGTAAGGGGGCAGATCAAATGACGTCGGCCCCCTTAGCTCTCTGATCAGTAATATAAAGCCGTCTCAGTTAACTCACGTTGGCTTTTTTCCTTTTGCTCAAGGTATGCAGTGAGACTAAAAACCCACTCAGGCCCCAACGCCACACCAGAAGACAAGCAGCTGGCAGCATTATGGTTAGTAGATCAAGATTTCCTCAAAAGGCTTCTTTTCTGCAGTCAGCCAGTTCTTGAAAATCAGATGCTGGATGCAGCCAGATAAGATTATGTTGTCTATTGAAATTAAGAGAATACTTTCTGCTCCGGGAAGGTCCAGCCCTTGTATCACTGTACCAGGTCTGCATTCTGCCTCTGTAAATGAGCAATTCGTACTTATTGACTGTGACAGGTCAGCTATGGTACGTCAGTGTAATTAATTTTTAAATGCCTGATGGTTTGTTGTTTTTATGAGTGATGTACTTTTGTACCAATAGCTCGGTAATTTCTTTTGTGGCTGACATTTTAGGCTCAATAATCATAAATTATATTTACATTATATGAAGGGAGATACGGTGATGGTCATAATTAAGCCTTGGATTACCTTCTAAAGTGAGATTTCTAGGTATATATGCACGCACCTTAGATTCTATAGGATGGCTGCTGATTGCTATTAAAATACTAAAGTGTTATTAAAATCAAATTTTAATTTAGTATCTATGTAGTTAATACCTAAAATACCTATTACATGGTTACTGATTCTCAGTAAGTGGACATTCACAATCGGCAAGTGTGTTTTTAACATCTATTAACCATCTGTTAAAAATGGAATTTAAATGCATCTTTAGGCTCCATAAATAAGGAGCCCTAATTAAGCATTTGTGTAGAAAAGAACAAAATATTCAGAAATGCGATTTTTTTTTTGTAGAATGCCCTTTCTTTGTCACCGGTCTGTCGGGAGGAGCGCAGAATGCACTCGCGGCGATTGCTTTAAAAACACTTAGGTGGGAAAACGCCTAAAGAACGGTTTAAAAAATAATAATAATCAGAGAAATAAAGCCATATTACAAAGGGTCGCAGAGAACTGCTGGAGCACTTCGCTGCCTGCGGAACCGCATCCAAAATTCAGGGGGCCGCTGCATCTGTTTCAGCAGGAAAGGTCAGCGCGAGGGAAAGGCAGACGGTGCCTTCTCCGGGCGATGGATTGCGATCCTAACTCACCGCCTGCCAGCCGGCAGATGAGCTGACACCATTTGCATATGCGCTGTACCTGTGAAGGTGACAGAGTGAGAGTTATGGTGGCTGCGAGGCCACCGCAGCCCCCGGCTGCTCCCAGCGCCCGGCGCGCTGCCTGCCAGGCAGCCGGCTGCCCGGCTCCGCTTCTCCTGAGGAGACACTGTCCTCCAGCGGCCGAAGGCAGGAGTTCACCTTCTGCCTTCGGGGCGGGAGGCGAACCGCTTGAGAAACCCTGGCTGGGATTTTTTTCGAGTCATTTGCTAATTCCAGGGGGTTTGCTGAGATTCGGGCAGCTCCTGGGTGTGGGGAGATGGGGAGCGCTCTGGGCTACCAAACCCAAGCTGCCTTCTGGTGCTTCAGGTTGGCTCCAAGAATAAATACTGCTCTTAAAAATAAAGCCTCCGCTGCCAAAGGGAAAGCAAAGCACACCAGATTTTTGCTTTGAAAGCTGCGTTAATGATATGGGGCAATCCCACACTTGCTGATCAAAAGGCTTGCTAGAAAGAGGTGGTGGTGAGTCTTGATTCGGAAAACAGACCGGTGCACCTAACGCCAATAGCAAAGAGTTTGTGTGTCCTGAATGCTGATCATCAGTTATTGTGAAGTGTGATTATAGTTAATAGCAATTACTCTCATTTAATTACATAGAATTCAAGGTGTGTGGCACTCTGCAGACTGTCGACGAGCACGGGGGCAGATAGTTCCAGTACAGCACGTTGAGTTTTTCAGCCCACTGCTGGTTTCCTCTGGGGAACAAACCAAGCAGGTGGCCTAGGAATAGCCTCCAGGCTCCAACACAATCCCATTCTGGTTTCCCACAAAGGAGCTTGGCCACCGAAATCTGGGCAGGTCCGAGGTTTTCCTGTTTCCCAGCTATCTCCAGCTGCTGGAAGAGACCACCGGGTGTACACAAAATACACCCAGGATGACTCTAGTTCATTATACCGGCTCCAGGCTGTTGTAATAATGTCCCAGGATAAGATACCCCACAAGGCTGCCTTCGCGTTTACAACAAGAAATAATAATTTAAAAAAAAAAGGCACGTGTTGGGTTGCAGGCCTGCAGTGCCCTTTGCATGGGACAACCGTGCAGACTTCAAGTCAGAGTCAAGGCCTGGGAACCTCCAACCCTGCAAACCCTTTGCAGTGTGGTTTGTTTAGTACCTCACTGGTAGCATTTGTTCTGGCTGTAGTAACTAGCCTTGCTGATGAATCCACAGCAAAGCGTGAAGTACTGTAAACAAATGGTGATAATAACAGTAAGCAAGGTGCTGTCAGCCTTCCTCTTCATGTCAGTTTGAGAATTTAAGACAATTATTTGGGATTACTCTTCAGGGGCACACTTCACCTTCTGCTCTCCCTTTTGTTCTAGTTACCGCTGCCTGGCCCTTCTGTACTGGAGGATGTTTCGACTCAAGAGAGACCACGCAGTCAAGTACTCAAAAGCGCTTATTGAGTATTTCAAGGTGCATTTTTTATTACATGCTTCAAAATCAGTGTGTCATTACAGGAAATACAGCTTCTTACCGAAACGGTCGCTGTGCTGGGATCAGTTCCTCCCCTATGAAGTCAGTGGGAGGTTTACCATAGACTCCCATGGCAACACCTGTTTATCTAGTCAGTTCTGTTGTCTTCACAAGGGCCCCTCCTTGCAATATACACATCATGTCCCTTCATGAAGGATGAGAAATTTATTGTACTAACAAACAGGTATTTTCAGATTATTCTTGGTCAATTGTCCAGCGCTATCCAGAGCTCTGTTGTGGACAGGTTTTGCAGATTCCAAACTGGAAATGTTCAATCCAGGCTGGATTAAGCTTTGAGCAACCTCATCTAGTGGAGGGTGTCCCTGCCCATGGCAGAGGGGTTGGAACCAGGTGATCTTTAAGGTCCCTTCCAAACCATTCTATGGTTCTATGATTTTGCTCCAAGAATCCCCTCCAGGATTATACCTCCCACTACATTACCTGTGAGTTGAAGACTTTGATCTAGATCAGTCCTCAGCTGCAGGGCTTCCACTTAGCAGCACTGATAGCCCTAGGAACTGGCAAAGAGCCCACGCTGACTTCAGTGGGAGTTGTATCAAAACCTTGGAGGGCAACTAAACCACCTGCCATGTACTTGACACAGCACTGATGGTTTCCCCTTCCTACTTTGCTTTGCCTGCTACTGCTTCTGCTTTCCACTCTCCGCCAGGTCCAAACCCTGGTTGTTTGGAAGACAGGAAGTCATTCATAGCATTTTAGTACATTTTATTTGACAGGCAACCTTTCGCTGGAAAGTATCTCAGGAACAAAACTGTTCAGGTGGAGCCCACCTAGCAGTCAGTCCATCCCACATTTGACCTACAGACGCAAAATTAGCCTTCATCTTTCTAATTAAAAAAATAATATGAACATACAAGTGCTTTAAGACAAAGTGCTCTGGGGGAACCTGAACAGCCATTTGTCTTTGAACACAGGGCTCATCTGTTAGGTTGCAGGGGTTTTTTGCAGAGGGAAGTACCTTGAAATGAGAAACATCCATCCTTTGACATTTTGTTAATAAAAAAATTCAAATACAAGCACGAATGCTCATGACCAGATTCTGAACACATGAAGACAGTGAAGGAAATTGACAGATCCGTTATTGTCAAACTGAAATTGAAGTCACTGTAATTGCTTCTAAAAATTTAGCAATATATAATTCAACATGTTATGTTTCTCTAACAATGACTTGATTTCAGGGGAAAGAAATATGTGCCTATTACAGCACTTTATTTTTCTTTACCAGTTCAGAGAATACCTGCGTTAAGAACAGGATGGTCAGGCTCTCAACCATGTAAAATGTCTCTTACTAGCAGACAGAAACTATTTCACAGCAAACATAAAATGGACTTATACTCTGCTACAGCCAAGATGAGCTTGGTTTTTTGCAGAGCTCCTGCTGATATAATGATAGCGTAGTTTCACATTAAAAAATATTCTCACCTTTGAAAGTAAAAATGGGGGAAAAATCCATTTGCTGTAATTTTCAGTGGAAAACAAGCCAATTCTCCACTCATTTCATATTTGGTACCTAAAAGCTTTCAAAACCAAGTGACGTGAAATGCTGACTGCATTAAGAACTTCCACATGTATTACAAATCAAAGAAAGGTTTTAAACTTTGTCACACACATTTGCGGGGAAAATCAGACACAGTTTTCTTTTCGAAAAGAAAAAGTGATTATTTAAATCTCCTTTTAAGTATTTTATTTCCGTTATTAAAAAAAATGAGCGCAGCAGAGAATTAAAAAGAAGCCACAGATATTCAGGGGCCAGACACATTTGAGAGCATAAAGAAACCAGGAGAAAGGGTATCAGTAAGCAATAGGGGATAAGAGATGGTCCCTTACAACATTACAGTCTTTAAAATCCTTAACCCCACTTTTCTGAGGCAGAACTGAGAGGAAGCCGGAGTAATATACCTAAAACACGAGAAAAAAGGTGTGGGAAGTTGTACAGTAAGGCAGCAGAGGCTGGTTACTTTTACAGTGGAAGTATCCTTGACTCCACTTCAATTTTCATATTTGCCTGCCTCCAACTCTGTAAGCAAATGACATGTATTCAGTTTCCATTACACTAGAAAGATGAAGGCCAGTAGCTCTGAGACAGATCAAAAAAGAAAGAAAAAAAAAAAAGAGAAACTGTTCTGTAAGAGGAGCAAATGCCGAGGATTCCCAGGTTCATTCTAGTTAGGATGGTAAATTAGAACTTCTCATTTTTTTTCCTTTCATATTTTAGCCTTTCCTGAAAAAAACAAACAAACAAACAAAAAAACCCACCCAAAAAACCCCCCCTGTGGGACACTCCAAAGCTTATTTTTCAAACTGCTTACCTAGGATGTAGAAGGCCAGGTGTCAAAATGCAGGAAGAATGGCAGGGCACACACAGCACTGATGTGATCACTGCTAAAATACAGCCAGAGTTGGCGTGCGTGGGAAAGATGTGGGAACACAACAAGCAGTTCGGAGAACACATCAAAACTGAGAAAACAAACTTTTTGAAGAAAGGCTCAGGAAATGTGCCCAGCTTACTGCAGAACAGGTTATGAGAGGATGTGATCATTGTGTACAGGGAAACAGAGCTGATAATGCCCGACAGCATGCAGTTTTGCTGGCGTTGGACCAACAACATCCAAAAGCTAGCACTGAGGTTAAGAAAATTGAATCTTGAAACCCTGAAATAGAATCTGTTTTTCTAACTGTGAGACCTGCTAAACATTAGAACAGGACACAGGAGAACAAGGAGGATAAATAGTGTTTGAGTATTTCTATATGACTTTTTAAAAAGAATAAAATACATTTTAAAAGTAATTTACCTTCAGGTAAAAGTTCCATGATTGGTGGAAAAGGGAAATTGCAGACTGAGTGTCCTGGGGGATTACTCCTGGTCTTGAAATCCATGAAGGCATGAAGCCCCTCATTTATCATTTTTCCTTCCTAAGCCATGAAAGACCAAGAGTTTTTGTACTGCTGTTAAAATGCTTGTAACTCCTGCAGCTTTGCATTTAAGCAACATCCACAAACAGGTCTCGAGCTGCAGGACTTGACTTGGTTTCCTCTGGTTGTCAAGGGAGGGTTATTCTCCAGCATGCAATTATCTGCATGTGTGGTTTCAGGGGAGGGTGTGAGGAGGTCACTCACCTCTGAAGAATCAGAGACTGGCCATTGCTGAATATGTGGCTGTGGATGGGATGAACTAGAAAAGTTTTGTTTCTTAGACATCTGGTTTTTACATCCTTCTTTCCCACAGGCCCAGGATTAAATCAGTCACCACATTTGGGAGAAGGGAGTAGTATTTTCACAGGTCAAATAGGCAGGAACCTGCCAGTAAGTTCCCACCAGCTCTTGCAGATTAACTACTAGAATCATTTTAGCTGTTCAGTTTCCACTATTGCAGACACCTGAATGTCTCCTGCTCTGTGAACGCAGTGCTTGTACAAGGTAGTCTCTCCTCAAGCAATGGAATTCTTTAGCCGAAGCCCCGTATACCATGAGAGTCTCAGTGACTGCAGGTATACAAGAGATCACGCTCAATGATGTAATGTTGCCTTCTGGGAAACCTTTCAGCTAAAAAACCCGCCAGTCTACACGGGCAGTCTCTCTGGCCCTGTGAATGCTGCCATCTTCAGACCAAGGGGAATAGCTGCAAGGGGAGCAATCATCAGAGAGGTTCTTGAGGCTGGTGGTTAAAACACCCAGCTGAGCTGCGGGAGCCTCAGATTCGTGTCCCTGTAGTCAGACAGGCCAAGCAGACTTACAGAGTCTCGCAGGCACCAGGGGAATGACATTTGTCTTTGGGGGCAGGAGAGGGGGAGGAAATTTTCCTGGGTTTCTCTATCATAAGACATTTCAGCCTAAACCTCACAAAGAGTCCTGGCAGCACTTTCTTCTGAACTCCCAGGATTTCACAGAATCATCTAGTTCCAACCCCCCTGCCATGGGCAGGGACACCCTTCACTAGACCAGGGTGCCCAAAGCCCCATCCAACCTGGCCTTGAACACTGCCAGGGATGGGGCCTCCAAAGCTTCTCTGGGCAACTTGTTCCAATGCCTCACCACCCTCACAGAGAATAATTTCTTCCTAATATCTAATCTAAATCTCCCCTCTTTTAGTTTAAACCCATTACCTCTTGTCCTGTCATTCCCCGCCCTTGTTAACAGCCCCTCTCCAGCTTTTCTGTAGGCCCCTTTAGGTACCGGAAGGCCACAATTAGGTCTCCCTGGAGCCTTTTCTTCTCCTGGCTGAACAAGCCCAACTCCGCCTGTCCTTGTAGGAGAGGTGCTCCATCCCTCTGATCAGCTTTGTGGCCCTCCTCTGGACTTGCTCCAGCAGCTCCACATTTTTCCTGTACTGGAGACCCCAGAGCTGGACGCAGCACTCCAGGTGGGGTCTCACAAGAGCAGAGTAGAGGGGGAGAATCACCTCCATCGCCCTGCTGGCCACACTGTTTTCTGTGAAATTTTTCAGTTCCAATTAATGTGTTTTCCTAATCAGGCCCCATCCCAGGTTTTTTAAGAGACTGTGATTTGAGTCTGTGCTGCAGCACCGCTTCAGCATGCCACCAAACTAGGCTGAGTGGCCTCATTGCATCATGAGACTTGAATACTTCTATCTGCACTTTTTTTTTCTTTATATTTTTTTATTTTTATACTGTTTAATATTCTTCATTTCATAGTCTTATATAAATTATATGCATTGTCTGAATTATTTTTTTCCTTTACAGAATTCATCAAAAGCTGCTCAGAACCCATCTCCTTGGGGTGCCAGTGGAAAGTAAGTTGCACAGAAACTTACATCAGATTGGCAGTGAGAAGCTGTCTTTTCTTACCTGCAGTATGTTCTAATACTCTCATGCTTTTAATCCCAGCACCTTTTAAGTAACTGCATTAACATCTGTTTCCAGGAGCACAGGAACTCCATCACCCATGTCCCCTAGCCCTTCTCCGGTCAGCTCTGTAGGATCCCAGGGGAGCACAGGGGCCCCTTCCCCATCTCCTATCATCAGCATCCCACAGCGCATTCATCAGATGGCCGCCAACCATGTCAGCATCACCAACAGCATCCTGCACAGCTATGACTACTGGGAGATGGCTGACAACCTGGCCAAGGAAAACAGAGGTAAGTGAGTCAAGGCAATAGACTATTCTAGAAGACTGTCACATGGTTTTGATCAGGCAAATTAACTATTTTGATAGAAAACCTGTCTACAGAGTAGAACTGCAGAGGGGATTTTTTTCTTTAGTCTGCTCCTAGTCTGTTCCAAAGCATCCCAAAAAGGCGTGTTTGACAGCTGTCTCGCTCAGAGGCATCTGATTTTTTTCTTTATTTGGCTGGTCAGAACTGGTGACAGACAGGTCACAGACACAGAATCATACAATCATGTACTGGTTTGGGCTGGAAGGGACCTTCAAATGTCATCTAGTTCCAACCCCCCTGCCATGGGCAGGGACACCCTCCACTAGACCAGGTTGCCCAAAGCCCCATCCAGCCTGGCCTTGAACACTTCCAGGGATGGGGCCTCCATAACTTCTCTGGGTAACCTGTTCCAGTGCCTCACCACCCTCACAGGGAAATTTTTTTTCTTTATATCCAATGTAAATCTACTCTCCTTCAGCTTAAAGCCATTACCACTTGTCTTACCCCTTGACTGTTTACAATTGCGCTTGCAAACAGTCCCTCCAGCCTTCCTGTAGGCCCCTTTAGGTACTGGAAGGCTGCTATAAGGTCTCCCTGGAGCCTTCTCTTCTCCAGGCTGAACAACCCCAACTCCCTCAGCCTGTCCTTGCAGGAGAGGTGCTCCAACCCTCTGATCAGCTTTGTGGCCCTCCTCTGGACCCGTTCCAATGAAAAGCTGTGGGTAGCATTCACTGCCATCTGTGTCATTCTGGAGAGAAAGGTTTATGGGAGGCAAGGCAGCTTCCTGCCCCCCAAAGTTGTGGATCTAAATTGGTGTTTAGCCCGACCATGTGAAAAAGCAGGAGCACGCTTCCTTTCTGCAGAAGGAATGAACAGCCCCTAGCCCTCCCCCATCCGAGCAGACACAGAAGGGAATGAGGTGCCTCCCTCTGTCTTCAGAGCAAACTTCTCTCAGGTGAACTGGTTTCCATGAGCAAGTGCTGATTTGATGATAAAGTATTCCTTGGTTTTCAGGCTAATTTATGTGTCTAAGGCAGGGGCATGGGCAGGATTCAAATCAAAATGATGATGCCTACATGAAGGTGTGTGTATATGAGGTGGGGTCTAATCTCCCATTGCAGCTGATGGAGCTTTGCTCAATGCAAACAGCAGAGCACAGAGAGCTGTTTGGCTCACCCTGAAGAGGAGACGGGTACAATTCAGTTGCCTAACCATAGCTGCCAAATGCCATTTGGGGTATGCTTACCTACACTGCCACTCCAGAAGTCTCCTGTACGTCCTGCGTTAGGTCTGCCCGTCCAGCCTGTATGTATCCACTGCCTGAGAGGGCCTCAGATGGGCACTATATGCTTCTAAGTAGGCAACTGAATTAAGTCCCTAGTGGCTAGTTAGCCAAATTACTTTTTAGGCTTTGACCATGTTGTACAGGCCTCTACTTCTCTGTTGTGGTAGCTTAAATACCTAGCATATGTATAGATAGACACTGGTCTGGAGACTTTGTGATTTACTTGTCCTTAATCTCAAAATAAATCTTGCCCAGCAGCTGTTTGCATTATCAAGACTCAATGGAAATTAATGAAAAGCAAAGCCGAAGAACTCACTGTTTTGTTCTTGAAAAAGAAAATTGTTGTGCATCAGCCTGTAACATCATGAACCACAGGGCTTTAAAATTAATCTCACCAGCACTAAACTTTCATTCCCATGAAATGTTCAGCTTGACTCAATTTGCAAGAGAATAAAATCTATTAAAGGGTGACAAGTAGCAAATATAGCTTCACTCTTCTGATGCTGAATCTTTTTTTCCCCCTGTAGATTTTTTTAACGACTTGGATGCATTGATGGGACCTATCACCTTGCACAGCAGTATGGAGCATTTAGTTCAGTACACTCAACAAGGACTTCACTGGGTGCGGAATAGTGCTCACTTGTCATAATGACTGTGTGCCATTCACACGGACAGTATACTTTTCACGGATAATTCAGTTATTCTGGACACTGTGCTACAGAAATAGTCAACCACAGCATTGATCCAAACAAAGGTGAATATGTCTTCAATATTGAGCAAAATTTTTCCAAGTGTAGACATGTATGTGTGCATACGTACAATATACAATGATGTCTCTTCAGAATGAATTGTTCTGTACCACTCTCCAAACATTTTCATATGCTAGAAATATTAGAAAGAACTGATCTTCATGCACAAAACATACCCTTTCTATTCCTGTGCTGAAAAACTCAGAAACCAAAATCTTATGGGTTGATTGAACCAAGTGCAATAAGCACACATCCCTACCCAGGAAAGGTCTCAATAGATTCTAACTTTAAGCTTGTACTGAAATCCCGTTGACTTCAGCAGAGCTTAAGCACGTACACAAGGGTTTCCTGAACTGGAATGAATGAGGGCAAATCACAGACATGGAGAGCTTTTACTGCGAGCATGAACGCATCGCAGAAGTTTCAATATTAACATGCCATCTTGCTGTTACTTCCCCACCGGGGCACAGAGAGGAGTTGCGTAGTCCACGTTAAGTTGGAGAAAGATGGCATTCCTTCATGTGCAATAGGTTTCAACAAATTGCATGCATTTCTTTATCTCCTGTCTTTTTAAATAACTTTATCTCTTGTTCAGCTCCTCACCAACAGTATAACCCACGGTATCAAGCAAAGAGCCTGAAAACACGTAATGCGGATAGCAAGAACTTAAAAGAGATGGTGGAACATTGCATTCTGTTACTGACAGTACATAGATAAATGAAAAAATACAGCAAACTGCGATCCACTTAGTAAAGAAAATGTGTTAATTTCAGCTGCGTACACACAGAGAGACAGAGAGATATCTGTAACTGTTGTTGGCTTTGCACGGGAAGGCTTCACCCCACAGATTTTGACTTTCATATCTTTTTCATCTAGCAGAAGCTTGCAGCATTTTCTTCTAGCCCGTACGGGAGCATTACATGCAATTTCCTTTATCTGGGAAGCTGAGTTTGCTGCTCATCAGGCTAAGAACTGTTTCCTATCATAATCCTCTCACTCTTCATGCGTAATCCTCAACTAGGCTTTATCGTTTCTTGATTTATGGGATGCTTCCAGTTCCTGTTGACAGGCTGTGTTTTTCATGCCAGAAGAATTAATCCCACAATAATTGGAGTTTAATTTGGGTCAGCTGAGGTCGTATCAACTGTGCTTGCATTCAGTGCATTTTTCTTCATTTTCAGTGGTTTTCACACATTTAGTTTTCTTTTTCTGTATTGGAAATATAAGTTTTTTGCAATCAGATTCTCAGCCTTTACTCAAGTCAGCAGCTCTGGTGACTTTCAGTGGCCTGTTCTTGCCCAAGTCACTGGTTGGACCCTTTGATTGTTGTTTTCTAATCTAATTTATTTATATATTAAGGACATGTGAGTACAAAAGACTCTTTCAGTGGAAGATACAAGCAGAAGCAGCCACTGATATTGATGGTTGACTCACTGCTCTTTGCTGCCCTTTTTTCCTTCCCCCATTTTTGAAGAGCTGCATTTTGGCAAAAAGATACCAAACACTGCGGCACGTTTTGTCAGTACAACATCTTTGGTAACGCGGGCTGTATGTACCCTGTGGTAAGGAGCAGGCTTGAGAGCACGCTGAGCCCTACGCACCTGTGTTTTTTTGTCGAGGCTGCTCACCATAACTCCAGCTATTGCTCAGAGCATTCACCCCGTTCTTTGAAGCAGCTCGGCGGGAGCTACCGAGGGACTGCTCAGCCTCAAGCCATCTTGGGCCAATACTTATGTGCCCATTGGTGCTCAGATACGTCCCCCTCTCCCCCCGCCAAGAGAAGTCCTGAGCTCAGGCTGTGGTCACCTCTTAGCACAGGCTTGAGCGCTACAGTGTGGCTGGCTTTAAGAGTGAACATGGACCTGCCTTTAAATGACAAAATACACATCCTCCAAGTCCTCCCTTCACTCTTAAATCTGTCTGCTGCCCGCCCCAGAAGGAACACAGTTTGTTTGGTCACGCGTATTGTGGAGAACTTGATCGGTGCCTTTCTGTTTATTACTTGCCTGATCTTTGGCTGTGGAAGCCTACCATCATTCACTAGACTAGTAGCAACTGATTCTGTTAGCTGCTTCAATACCATGTGAAGGTACTAGGGATTTCTCCTCAGATCAGGAAAGTGAAATTCCAATTAGATTAGCTTCTGTTTTCTTTGATGGTGCCTATGATGTTTATCTTCAGATAAGTTCGGGGGGTTGGGAGCCCTTACCGCTATTTGATGTTGAGAAATTCTAGAAG
The DNA here is from genome assembly GCA_013399095.1 of Psophia crepitans. Lineage (NCBI taxonomy): Eukaryota > Metazoa > Chordata > Aves > Gruiformes > Psophiidae > Psophia > Psophia crepitans. The sequence goes on from VWZZ01002916.1 coordinate 37,434, forward strand.
TGACATATATTACTTGCCTTAAATGGAGTTTAGTTTTATTACACATGTGGCATTTGAGTTTCAAGTATGGAACTTTGAAGCATGTTTATTTTATGAAGATCGGGATATTTTTCTTAATCATGATGAACTCTTTGTATGGATGTAATATGTCAAGAAACTTCAAAGAAATGCAAGAATTAATGCCATCCCGTGGTAACATTTCCAAGTACCAAGGATCTCCTGTAGATGATTGTCCTTTCTCGTACATTGTTCTTAAACTGAATTATTCCAGCTAAAATACCCATTGCTTCCGTGGAAAAACACACTGGGTTTTAGTTTTTGTGCTGGCACCATCTGTGTTGCCTGGTGAGCGCACTGAGCCTTAACTGCTGGTGGTGTAACAGGATGGAATAGCAGCCATTTAAACCAACTGGACATATAAATGGATTGGAGGTTTCGGCCTTCTCTCCACAGGGTTTCTTGCAGCTATACTGTTCCCGTGAAGTTATTTAGGATAGAATACTCTTCTGTGCAGACTGTTTGCTGCATATGGTTGCTGCTGTTCAGATGACTGAATGTGGCGCGGTGACAAAAAAATACTTAATTTCGTCTTCTCAGGGCCTGGTCTGGAAAAGTGCACGTGGATTTTAGATCTGGTCCCGTTAAACATATGCTCCACATTAAGACTCTGAATAGTCTTAGGCACTTTACTATGAGTCAAAGGTGCTTTTTGTGTTCTGGACGGGACCAGTGCAGACCGTCCTTCTTTGGAGTTCCATGAAAGATGCTTGTTTTATATAAGCTCTTGTAAAAGTCCAGGAACGTGCAGGCTTCTTTACGCCACAGCAATGTTCAGGTTCATTTTGTGAACATAAGAAGTCATTCTGTGCAAATCCGGAAGGATTATGCCCAGAGGGAGAGGTATGCTTGCAAACAGAGGCGTCTGAATCAGTCAGGGTTGGCAAATCGATGGGAATGCATTCAAAGGAACTGTGTGCTGCAGGCGGAAGCAACAAAGGCAGAGAACCCTATAGGATCCCCACAGACAGCAAGCTCATACAGCCCCCTTGGCCTTAATCCCTTATAGTATTCCATGGTGGCAGGAATGACAGGTAAGAACAAAGCATAGGCAGAGGTTCGAGTGCGGCCCAAAGTGAAACATAGTCCTTCCTGTCGCATGGCAGGATACCCCAACCCTTGTTTCCCTGGTTCTTTTATCCAAATATCGCAGGGCTCCAACGGAAGAGGTTGTAGTGAACAGAGGACCTTAGGTACAGGAGGTAAGAAGATCAAGCCCTAAGTGTAGATACAAACACGTATGTACATACTGTAAATCTAAATAGTAATAAAATCACTCAGCATGAAAGATATTACTAGTGCCTACCATTGATCATCAAATACTCAACACCGAGCAGCCATATCACCTCAGAAGTGCAGTAACTGTTATCAAAATAATTTGTGCAGCTAATTAATTTATAAGAAATGCACCTTTGGGACTGTGCCATAGTATCTCTTTTGTAATACAAATGTTCAACCATTTTTCATGGCTACCGATTCAAATCTACATCACTGAAATGTCAGGATATCTTTTTCCCCTAGATGAGGACATATACTTAGACCTGGCTAATCTGTGCTTAGTTTATCTACCCAAGAGACTTTAGTAGTCACCAGCCTTAACGCATGTACAGTATATACTATTCATTGACTTAGTTGTAGGTTTTAATCCAAATGAAATTGGAATTTGCGAAGTGACTTGGATTAATGGCATCTGCGTCAGATATCCCGCAGATGTGACATTAAATGAATCATGATTTTAAGCAGGAAAGGTTGAACTTTATGTAAATAACAGTGGATGAATTCCTTGCTCTTTTTACAAGAAGATTTTTTTAAATGAAAAGATTGTCAAAGCAATAGGTTTTTTAACTCTCCCAAATTTTTTGGAGGGTCATGGGTTCATGGTCAAAGCTATATTAAGAACATCTCCTTCTGCAATATGCCTTGCCTTTACATAATCTTCTTAATGCTTAATATGTCAGAAATGTTTCTTTGACACAGCGATAGCAACATTTCCCTCCCCCATTCAGGGAGAATCCTCAAACTGAAGAATAAAATCTCCTGGCACAATAGAAATACAAACAATGCCTGAAGAATACAGACTTGTTAAGATAACAATAGAAGCTTGGCTGGTGCAGACCTAACATGCCTCTCATTTTGGTATCTTTTTGTTAGCATTTACATCACATATTTGAACTCATTGTGTTTGAAACTAGAGAATTAGTCTGATTTTTATGTCTTATAAAGAACTGGTAGGGCTGATCACTATCATAATTATAATTGTTACATTAGCTTATGTGCTGCGCACTGAGGGCTGGGAAGGCATGTAACCATAGATAAATTTGTCAGAATGCGTTCAGAAAAGCATTTGGCTGATCTTACGTCTAGTCTGTCTCAAAAACTGGAGAAAGATGTCGCTCACCCAATATTGTTAGCATGAAAATCTGGCTACTTCAATGCGTCTCATAAAGCTGCCGTTTGCCCTCAGTAAGGCCAAGACTCCACTTCCAGCGCTACTGGTTGCCATGCTGTAAATTGCTCTTACGTTAATTAACAAACTGGGAAAGGCTCTGTTTGCCCTCACCTCCCTAAAGCTGCATAGAGGGAAAACGCTGATACTTGGAGCATCCAAGGTTCTTTCAAAAGTCTATGGTTTTTCCTCCGTCAGGTGGGTGGGATTCAGCTGGGGCTGTTTCTTCAAGTAATTCCTCTGCCTCTGCTTGCCATCCGGCTCTATTGCTCTTGGTAGCCCACGGGTATGTCTGCGCTTTCAGGAGTGTTTTCTACTGTGGCAGCCCAAGGCACCTTTCGAAGGGGGTGCTGGAGCATGGAGCGAGTGACCCACAGGTTGTGGAAACAGCCTTGCCTTCCTCCACAAAACCAGCAGCAAAGACAGGAAGGCTCCCTCTCTTTTCTGATCTGCGTAGCTTGAATCTGACATGCTGTAGCCTGAATCTTGGCCTCATCCCTGCTACCCTTGAAGCACTCCAGAGGTCCAAGGAAAACAAGAGAATGATGAAAAATGGGGATTTCCTCTGTCCCGAGGCACATATTCCTTTTTGGGAGTGCATACAGAGAGCAGCGTGGATCGTAAGGCGCTCAGGTCTCATGTTTCTCATATGTACTAACACAGGGATACTTAACACTTATCTGCCTCATAGGGCTTTATGAGAATTAATTAATGTTTGCAAATCACTTTGTATCCTCAGAAGGAAAGTGCTGTAAAAGAGCTATGGAAAAAACTGCTAAGTACACTGGATGAATTTCACCCCTGAGTTCAGAGCTACAAGACCCTCAAAATCCTTAAACACCATGTAAGCTCTCAGTGTAAGCACCCGAGTATATAAAACTTGTGCTTAGCGCTGAGGGGAGTCACAGCCTCGATGAAATCGCCGTTCCCAGAGTATCTATAGCTTTGATCCTGGTGGAGAGCAAGAATCACAACAGTACGTAATGGGACAAACAGTGCGGGTTAGCCAAGTGCTGTGTAGCCATCCTAAGAATTTCAAACCTTTTTATGTCTTTGAGCCACTTTGTGTTTCTGTGAAAGACATTTGCCTTCCCAGCTGTTCCAAGTGTGCTTCTCGTAAGAGCCTCGGAAGTACGCAAATCATTTGTTATTCCAAATCCAGTTCAAATAACTTCAAACCCATGGAAATTTTCTTCTGGAATGGTGCATTGCAGAGAGGACTAGTCACTTAACAGAACAAAGGGGAAAAAAAGCATCTCTTATAAAAAAATATGCGTCTGTTTGTGATGCACGTTACCAGTAACTGAGCTGGGAAGCCAGAGATGTGTTGGCAGCAGAATGGTCATGGAGTTACTTTCCCAGATTACAGCAGTTGGACAGCATCCCTGGGTCAAACTCCCAGCTCTGTTCTGACACACATCACCTCTAGAAGTCATCAATAAAGCACTTCACCAAGGATTGAACACCAGTCAAATAAACAAGATGTTTCTATTGCTGCTCATGTTATTCAGGCAATACTAACAAATCCTTCCTTCCTTAGCAGTAGTTATCCTTTTCTCCTCCGCTTGGCATTCTTAGATATGGGATTCTCATCCTGTCAACACATGAAAGGAAACGCTTCCTGCAGGAACAAGCTAGACATAGGTAACATTTACCAAAGGACAGGCTCTTCTTACTCTTTTCTCACTTCCATTTTGCAAAATATTTATATTGAAAAGGGATATTTTCATTTGCAGTTTAGATTCATCATAGAATCACAGACTGGTTTGGGTTGGAAGGGACCTTCAAAGATCATCTAGTTCCACCCCCCCTGCCATGGGCAGGGACACCCTCCACTAGACCAGGTTGCCCAAAGCTCCATCCAACCTGGCCTTGAACACTTCCAGGGAGGGGGCAGCCACAGCTTCTCTGGGCAACCTGTTCCAGTGTCTTACCATCCTCACAGCAAAAAATGTCTTCCTTATGTCCAACCTAAATCTACCCTCTTTCAGTTGAACACTGTTGCCCCTTGTCCTGGTAAAGTCTTTCTCCGTCTTCCTTATACGCCCCCTTCAGGTACTGGAAGGCTGCTGTAAGGTCTCCCTGGAGCCTTCTCTTCTCCAGGCTGAACAAGCCCAACTCCCTCAGCCTGTCCTCACAGGAAAGGTGCTCCAGCCCTCTGATCAGCTTTGTGGCCCTTCTCTGGACTCGCTCCAGCAGCTCCATGTCTTTCCTGTACTGGGGATCCCAGAGCTGGACACAGCACTCCAGGTGGGGTCACACAAGAGTGGAGTAGAGGGGNTGCAGGGCTGCCCTCAGTAAGTACATCCCCCATCTGTATTGATGTTGGGGCTTGGCCCAAGCCATGTGCAGGCTCTTAGCAGTGGTGACTCAAACACCCCTTGTGAAACAGCAGTGTAGCTGGAGGGATTACAGCATCACCTCCTGGCCCACCACCATTGCCAGACATCGTGTTCCCGATCTGCTTGAATGAGCATTGCTGCTTCATGGCCCTGCCTTAGAACCAGCAGGAACTGGTGGTCTCACACCTGTGCAAGGACCTTTTTTAGGCCATTGAGGACACACAATCAGCCTTGTAACAATTCTCTGAGGTTAAACAGCATGAGAAGGTGGAAAAGGAGAGAAAAAAGGTCCTGATTTAAACACAGAAGTTGGGATTCACCTCATCTTGTAGTGAAGGTCTAAAATCAGCACAGTGAATCACACCCTAGAAGTGCTTGTCTCTGTCCACTGGCTACGAAGGGAGATGAGGTGATGAGCTCAGACACGGAGGTGCTATAAATCCTGCCCCAGGTTTACAATTGTACCTGTTGCTAACAAGACTGCCTGCTGAAATCGGTACATATCTTCGGAGGCGCTGATGCAGGACGGGGCTGAGATCACGTGGGAGGGAGCAGATATGCAGGAAAACAGACATGCGGTAAATACATTTATTTCTCAGATGTTTAAAGCGTATGGTTTAGACTTGGACTGTCCCTTGCCCACTCTCTAATTCACTGGGGCCAAATCCAAAGAAGTAAGTAGTTCCTCGAAGACTGAATATGCACCTTTCTTCTGTTAAGATTACTGAAATGTCAAGAAAATATATTTTACAGTTTAGTAAACACTTGCAGGCACTTTTCCTGTATGTTGTCTGGAAGGAGAGCTGACGTCCTTTAAACAGAAGAAACGTTTTTTCTGTAGATGACAAAAGAGATGAGACTGACTGTGAGCCCACGTGAGGCCAGTGTTACTCTTTTCTTACGGAAATTCGAGAGCATTTTTCAATTCATTATGTGAAAATGGCAGTTTTATCCCGTAGGCCACCCAGGGCCACCTAGAGCTCGCGGCCTGCCTGCAGACCCGCAGTCCTGCAGCATCTCCTGGGGCTGGCCAGCGGCATCCCTTGCTGCAGGGTGGCGGCAGGAGGAGCGGTGCGGTGTTGACAGACGCAGGTGGGCTCGCGGTGCCCTTCGCAGAATCACAGAATCACAAGGGTTGGAAGGGACCTCAAAAGATCATCTAGTCCAACCCCCCCTGCCAAGGCAGGGCCACCTAGAGCACATCACTCAGGAACGTGTCCAGTTGAGTTTTGAATGTCTCCAGAGAAGGAGACTCCACAACCTCTCTGGGCAGCCTGTGCCAGTGCCCTGCCGCCCTACCACCCTTGGTAGGCTGTCTTTCCGCAGACAGCAACAGGAGGGGCAGGAGCCGAGGCAGAGGAGCCAGGCAGTGCGAGAGCTGCTCTGTGGGCAGCCCGAGGCTGACCGCTGGTCCTCCCGTGCCGGGGCATCGCTCCCTGCTGACCGTGGTGGATGGAGATGACAACCAGTGTAACAGGTCACGGCTGCGCACACACATACTTAGGCAGCTCCCTGCTTTCCTGGGCCTGTCACTGATGGAAACCTGGGCTGCAGCAGCATCCGCTGGCCGGGGCCATGTTGCGGTAGGCATCCTACACAGACTCTTCCATGCAGAAGCCAAAACCAAACCGCGCTGTGGGTGGGCAAGGGAAACAGATAGGTGGGGAAGACAGCGCAGGGTGGCCAAAATAACAGGATGCTTAAATTTGTCATTACTTCTCCAGCCAGTTGCAATAATCGTGGTCATCCTCATTCCCTCCCGTTTCCCATGCTGCGCCTAGCAGCAGTGGCTGAAAAGGCGACACAGGGGTCCCAGTGTGGGTCCAGCCACGGACCACCCTCCTGGCGGGTGTGCTGGCAGCGCAGGCGGCACATGGAGGGACGCTGGCGCGTTCCGAATCTTCACCTTTTCAGGCAGGAAACTTGTAAAGCGAGGGCCCCTGGACAGATGAGGTACACAAAGATCAGCTTATGACCAGAACTCTTTTTGTAACAAACCGCAGAGATTCATTTCCATATTTCATTTATAGCACCAAACATCAGCAGATTTTTTTTTGTAAAATTATTCGAGTCAGGATGGTTTTATTTGCAGCTCATAAAATATCGCCCGTGTTTCTCTCTGAGGGTGTGCTACCCGAGGCCTCCCCCACCCAGCCAAACCTACAGCAGTTTATCTTTCCAATGAGCGTAATCCCACAGTATGTCCCCGTACAGCAGGCAATATTGTTTACACAGGTTAATAAACGGAGTATTCTGTACAGTAATTTATGCTGTAAAGTATGTACATATATCACGGCAGCAGTCACAAATGCTTTAAACTGCCTTATTTATTAGATCGGTTAGCATTTCCCCCCTTGCTCCAGAATACTTTAAATTATTTTTATCTTTTGCAGTAGGTATTTTTTTAGTTACTGCATTTTGACCCAATTATTGACAAAAAAAAAAAAAAGGTTTTTACAGTAAATAGATATCTAACATTTAAGTAGAAATAGCAAATTCACTGCCCATCCAATTAATATAGCTCTGATTAGGATTAAAAATAAATATGGTATACTCTTATCTGTGTATCATAGTATATGCCAGAAATCATATTCCACTGGTGATCAATACAAACAACAAGAGCTTTAGTAACTTTCACCTATTTTATTCTTCCATTGTGAGACAAAAAAAATAATAAGCTACTTAATCTAAAATGTTCCCCGTGAGAGCCCTGGTCTTACTCCTCCCTCAGGCAAGACTCACGTTGGCTTCAGTGGGAGCTTTACCTAAGTAAAAGTACAACATAGGGACGCTACAAAAATAAATATATCACGTATGAACAGTACTTGTGCTTGGTAGTCTTCCATCTTTAGGAGGAACCATAGGGTAAACACTACATCTGTAATGCTCCCCTGTCTCACTCCTTCCTTTTTGCTGTACCAGTGAAAAATTGAGATTCAGAAACAGTTGTACTTGTTCCATTTCCTCAAGCAGAACAGAAATCTTTCGGGGATCACTTCCAAGCCAAACTAGAAAATACAAGAAAATTTTGCATTTGTTTGTTTTCTTGTGAAATTATGTTACGCAATTAAAGAGGTTCATGCGTACAAAGGCAATGATGTTATTAACAACTTGTTTTACTGTTTGGAGATTTTGCTATGTCCACAGTTCATATAAAACTCATGTAGCACAGTTTCTGGGATGGTGAAAAATCCTACTGTAATGTAACAGAATGAGCCTTAAGGATTTGTAAGAATAAGCACTTTTATATTAAAAAGCAAATATTAATTCATCAGTAAGATTACTTTTTTAATGTGACAATAAACCATGAAATCAACATCCTTCTGTCTCAATTACACCTCATCTGTCTCTTTCTTCAACCTTTTTCTGAGGGAAAAAATTGCCTGGTTTTGTGTTACGGCTTTCAGGTCCCATCAGAGTCGCCTGTGCTCCTGCCTGGGCCACGTACCCTTCTCCACACTTCCTTCATGCGTGAGCTCGTTTGAAGCCTTCGTACAAGGAAGGAGGAAAGGCTCGTTCAGCAAAGCAGAGCTCATTAACACGGCACTGGATTTAACTGGGGTGTCTGACAGAACCAAAGACGTGAAAAGAGGCAGCTCTCTGGGGAAAGAACAGAGTCACTGCGGCTTTTTAGTGAGGCACAGGATGAGCACATAACCAATCCAAACTTTTCTTGTTTTAGATTTAGAAGACAAGCCCCTGTACCTTAAGACCACTAACGTCTGTAAGTAGCGCCAGGAGAGCCGTGTCCTCAGCAGTTGCAGAAGCCAGTATTATGATAAAAACACAAGAACTATAAGCACTAAGTCACTCTCCATCCTGCCTTCCCCTGTCCACATACACACCTTTTTCACTGATTATTTCCCAGTTCCTACAGCTTCTTCCCACGTAGAACAGCCATCTCTCAGAAGTATTCATTCCAGCAAGCTTTTTTGAGCCAAACCCAGAATGCTGCTGTTTTAATACGACCACTTCCCAACTGGGAGCTTCTTGTTCTTTTCTGCTCGATTGATACCTGGGCATGGGATGTTTTTCACCTTCTTGCTGGGGAAATCACGTTTTCCCAAGCAGCTTTTGACAGCCTGGGCAGGTACTGGCTGAACATCTCGGGGGGCAGGCCAGAAGGGATGAGCTTTCCAAAAAATGTTCTGCACTTCTGTGACTCACACGTGCCTGTAATGGGCTGTAAGCATCACGCAGTGACGCACACAAATGGAGGGCCTTTGCTGCAGAGGGCAGGGAACGTATTTCAGGAACAAGCTCTGGCTTATGATGAGCCATGGTTCGTGATGGGCTGACACAAGACGTCACTGCCAGGAGTCTCCTGTTGGGACAGGAGTGCAGGCGATGATGAACAGTCTCCCCAGGCACTGCCACCATCAAAGAATGGAGACAGCTTCCCCAGGCGTAGCCTACAGCAGCTGAGGAGCTGATGTGCCACGCACTCCAGGGACAGTTATGTGTAGCTGTGTTTCCGAGACCACCGAGGCTCAGAGTGAGCCCACTGCCGTCTCCCACACCAACGCCGGTTCCATCCTACACACCACACACAGCTCCGTTAACTTCTGCTAGGCTGACCTGCTTGCTTCAGCACTGCCTCTCTCCCTGAATGCATCAGCGGTTTGATGGTAATCCTGCAAAATATTCACACAGGATTTTACTTCCTCACTTGTTCCTCAAAAACCTCCTTTTCTCAGCATAATTCAAGGTCAGGGAAGAAATCAGGCACCACTGAGCCGAAGACCTTGAGGGCTCATTACGATGATCTAGTCCTACTTCCCAGGAAAACATGGGTCATAACACTTCATCAAGGGATTCCTTTATCAAAGGCTAATAACTTGATGAAGAGAACCCTAACCTTTTATTAAGGCACCCAATCTTGATTTAAAGACACAGAGCAGTGAAGAAGTTATGGCAGCCCTTGGACTGCTATTTGCTAAAAAATCTGCCCGAGGGCTTCACTTTGAATGGTATCAAAGCTAACTGCAAAGCCAAACAGAAAGGAAAAAAAAAACAACCTCAAAACCTGAAGACAGAATATGTGTACTGAAAGAAAGGGAAAAAAAATATGGGGAAACTTTGCTTTTTAAGGGAGTCTCTGCTCTTCATTTGAGGAAAGTATGTATAGACTGTAGTATTTGCTATTCTGAAATAGAATAGGCTGTGATCTTGTTCACTAGACACGGAAGCCCACAGACAAAACACAAAAGGAAACATTGCAACACATACTGCTGAAACGCAGACCCTGTCGTGGCCCTTTCACTTTTGCATCAAGTTTACATTCGTAATAATGTGACTCTTACTTTTTCTCTAATTTAAGAATATGAACCAGCAGCATGTGTGGGTGTTTCTTAAAAGGAAACCCAGGCTGCCCAACTATTGGGATAGGGATTACTAGCTTGAAAGCTCCTCTGATATAAGGCATTACAGTCAGTAGGGATGTACCATTATAATGTCTCCTACGACCATTTATGCAACTCCTGACAGCGTGAGTTTCTACTGATTTGATTTTCTGTAGTCATTTTTCAAACATCAGTATTACAAATCAGGGAGTAGCAGTGCCTGAGCAGGGCAGTCCGCCCCAGTCCCTTCTAGCGTGTCGGCACTGGTGGGGGGCCACAGGCAAGCCCTTCCACCTGGGCAGACCCAGGCAAAGTGTGTTTCTGCGGGCGTTCCTCAGGGCACTCAGGAAACCTTTTAGGAAACAAGTGAGCCAAGAGGCAATAGTTCCAGGGTTTTGGTTTTGTTTTGTTTTTTGCAAGTCAATATAGCGAGTTATTTGTTACAACTCGTAAGAAAAGCCTTTCTTAACATAAACAAGCCCTCTCTCATGAAGAGACCCTGCTCCAAGCTGCACGTTGTGACCAACACATGTGACCGTTCCGACTGAAGCTGTGCAGCCCTGAATGCGAGACCCGAAGGGACAGAGTGAGAGAAAAACAGCGAGGGTTTGACTTTGAGCCCTAACAGGCAGGGAAGACTCCTGGGAGAAGTCTGGTTTCTGATCTGCTCCCAAGACAGACTCCCCAGTCACAGGACACCCCCTGCCAAGGGCCTGGGACAGGTACTGCCACAGCATCTGTGCTTACCTCTGTTCTTGCACATCCCATACCAGCAGCAATCAGAAAAAAATTTCATTAGGCGAAATGGTCTTTTGATGTGATCAATACGGTAGTTCTTGCTGGCATCTTAAACTTGCTGATAAACTGAAAAGAGAGGAAGTTAAGAGTGATAGAAGTTCTTTAAATTTCAAGGACACAAAACAAGGTGTCAGCTGTTTTGGCAAGTGGCTGCAACCTGGCCGATCTGGATGGTTTTTATAGCTCTCTTCGTGATGCTGCATGGAGTAAAAGGTTCAAAAAGGTTTAGATGGAGCAAACGTCATTTGTTCTTGCATCATCAGAACATAAAGTTTGACTAGAGAGGGATTTAAGGATCTAGGCTTAGGTCCTGTTATCTAGCTTGAGCTAATACTTTCTAATCAAAACGAGATACGGTCTCCTCTGCTGTGTATTAAGTTGTTTGAGTTAAAACACTGCAAGACAGGAGGATTTAGGCTTAAACTCAGTGAATGAGGTATACACACACAAAAAAATTTTTGTCTTGTCTTGCTGCTTTAAGTCAGTTTCACAAAACTCCTCACCGTGATTCAGGCAAAGCCACCAGAATAGGACAGAGCTACATTGTCTGTCTCCAAGTACAAGATAGGGGTAAATTGATACCCACTTCACACGCTTTCATAAAGATCCTGTGAAAGCATGAATAGGTGCTTTGAGAAGATGGAAGGCAGTTGGAACCCTGAGAGCAATCCAAAATCCACTTTTGATTATACATTTATTGTGTGTGTGTTCTGAAAATTTTACACTAAAGAAACAGAGGTGACTCAACTGGGTTTGCTTCTTCAGCTCAGCTATTCTATTCACCTTCCCGTTTGCCTTACAAGTGCCAATTTAAAACATGTGTGTCAGGCACAACTGGCTCATAATGAAGAGATGACATTCATATTACATTGTATTTATTAAGGTAATAAAAAGACTGACTTCCTAATTCTAAGCAGTGTTGCAAATTGTTCACCATCCTGGTTGCCCTCTCTAAAATTAACTGGACAGATCCTACTACCTCTACTGGAGGTCACTGTCTAACCCTACATGAATTATTTGTGACTTTCCAAGGAGCAGTTCACATGAGCAAGGAAACACAGCCAGAAAACAGAGCACCTCACCATCAGAGCATTTAGTACATACAGGCAAACACATACATGGTGAAGTAGTTGTGGCTCTTTTGACATGGAAGGCACAAACTGGATTTGCTTGTGGTACAACTCCATGTGTCAACCTGGGCTGAGTGGACTGGAAGGGATACACCTCCCGCTGAATATGAAGGGGAGCTCCATCTTCGTAGTGCTGCACGTGCTTTCACATCTCGGCACACCTTACAGACATACCATGGAATTCCAGATGACCCTGCATTACCACCCTTCACTGCATCTTGGAGGTATTACCAGAAAACTCAGCTTTGAGGATGATCTGAACAACTACAAAGTGGTAATAATGAGAAATCTTGCAGATCAGCATGGAAAAGCCCTTACCATGAAGACCGCATGGGCAGTGTGGGCAAAGCATGTAAAAGCTACCAATACATGAAAAGGAAGCCACAAAGAGCTTGAGGGTGGCATAAAAGCAGACAGATAGCAAAAAGAAGCATAAAAAAGGACTTTTTAAAATAAGAGTAAGTCCTTTCTTCTTGATGTGGTAGAAGAAAGGATTTAGGAAGGTGAGATAAGGTCAGGTTCCTGGATAATGCAGACTTCCTGGGTAGCAAGATATCTGCTAAATGAAGTGAGACAGTGTGAATGTTAGAGATGCCAAAGAGGAGCTGGTTACAGTAATTAAGGTGATGAGCTCAGCACCAAGCACCCAAAAAACATTAGAGACAGCTCAACGGAGACATCTGCTCAGGGTACAGCTGCAATCTAAGCAGCTAACAAGACGTTCGGCTACTCAGTGAATGAGATGGTGAATAATGCAGAAAATACTCTGCCTTTATACCAATCAGTGCTGAACTCTCCTCCAGCATACTGACCGTGCCCCTCCCCAAGCTCTAAAAGATCCTGCAGAAACAAGCGGAGGTCAGAGAGTAAGAATAAGAATAAGCAAGTGGGGAGTGGAGGCAGAGGCAGGGACTATCACAGGAAGAGATTGAAAGGAATGAGATTTGTTTATCTCAGAAAGGAGACAGCTAAGAAGGGACACAGTAAGATAAAATACCAAATACTCTAGAGAAGAAGTGTCTGACACTTCTCTTTACCTTGCTGCATAACACAAGAATAAAGGAACATTCAATGAAATGAAGAGCTCATGTATTCAAAGCTGATCAAAGGAAATTCTCTTTCACATAATGTGTAATTGGACAGTGGAAGATATCACCACAGGAAGCACTGAGGTCAAGAACTGTGCAGGATTCAAAGAAGGATTGGATGGCTATATGAATCACAGGAATATCTAGTCACAACTATTATGCTAAACTTTGGAAGAAGTAAAAAGACGGGCTTTCAGAGTTTAAGCCAGTACCTGACTACAGGAGAATTAAAATTAGTGTTGTGGTTTAACCCGGCAGGCAGCTAAAACAACCACACAGCCATTCGCTCACTCCCTCCCCACCACCAGTGGCATGGGGAGAGAATCGAAAAGAAAAAAAAATACAGGTAAAACTCATGAGTTGAGATAAAGCCAGTTTAATAGGACAGAAAAGAAAGACAATAATAACAGTAATAGAAATAACAAAAAGAATTAAAAGAATATACAAAACAAGCGATGCACAGCACAATTTCTCATGACCCAAAGCCGATACTCAGGTACTTCTCAAGCCACCTGTCTCCTGGCCCACCCCCCAGTTATATGCTGAGCATGATGGCACATGGTATGGAATATCTCTCTGACCAGTCTGGGTCAGCTGTCCTGGCTGTGCCCCCTCCCAGCTTCTTGGGTGCCCCCCCACCTTCTCATTGGCAGGGCAGTGTGAGAAGCTGAAAAGTCCTTGATTGCTGGGCAACAGCTAAAACCATCAATGTGTTATCAACGTTATTCTGATCATAAATTCCAAACACAGCACTGTACCGGCTACTAGAAAGAAAATTAACTCCATCTCAGCCAAACCCAGGACAATCACGTTTCTATAGGGGTAGATTATCCCACGTCGTTCTCTGAGGTCCTGCTGTCTTCTTTGTAAACAGTTGATGCTGGTCCCTTTAAGGCCAGATCATCAGTCTACAAGAACTACACAATTTCTGTTTTCCCACTTCTACATCAGCTTCAGAGGCACTGAAAAGCTTTGTCTAGCTGCAACAATGTCAGCAAATTCAAACCTGCATTTTTCCACCGGTGATACAGCTATGGCACCACCTGTAAATCAGCACAAGGCATTTTTGTCACAACACAGTTTCCTTCGACATAGGGTGGCTATGACTGTGGACCTGCAGCGATGTAGACATGGAGTGACAGAGTTTGCTGCCTTCCTCACCTCACCCCAGAGTCAAGCTCAGTCTTGCCTGCTCCTTTTCACTGCCTTGGATTCCCTCATACAGAAAGGGCAAAGTTTGATCACAACCTAGGCTTAATCCACAGAAAGTATCTCTCTGTTAGGAGGTTTGTGCATACGAACCTCCTATCTCCTGATGATATACCCCTAAGAACTAACCTTTCCTAATAGGAGTGGTATACTGTCTTCTCTAGCCACGGCGTTAAACAAAAGAAGCCCAGGCTTTCTGTCAAGGTCCATATAGTTAATCCATATGCTGAAAACCATATCTACCAGCTCCAGGACCTCAGGGCTAGGCGGGTGATACGGGCTCCATCCGGCTCAGCTCGGCTGCGGTGGCAGCAGTTCTGTATCTGCATCACAACACACATCAGTAAACTTACTTCACATGCTTCTCTGATGCCTACACAACCAAGCACAGATTTTCTACATAGTTCTGGTAGGTTTAGGTGCCTGAATCCTATTTAATTGCAATTAAAATACTTACATCCCATTTTGCAGGTACACATGCTTCCAGTTTGCCCCTCCTTCCCGAGCCTTGTAAACTACTTGCTGACCTCAAATTCAGCCTGCTGCTTTCCATCTTCTCATAAGCAGCACCCAACAACTTTTCTCTGCCTTAACTATACCTGAAGCTAGCTTATTTTCACATGGCACGATCCTGAGCAGGATCAAGAGGGCAGGGCAACATTTACCCTCCCCTTTTCTCCCCCTTGAATGTGGTGGGTTGGGGGAATCCACATTCATCATGGCTTCTGTGCAAAGGCTGATCTTTCTATTAGCAGATACAGTTTAGGAACCTGCACAAACTGAACTCAAATAAAAACAAACCCTGAAATGCTGGGAGGGATTCTTCCCCAAACCATTTTGCTATTTTTATCTGGGCCTTTACTGTCCTCCTGCTTGTTCCACAGGACTGTTCTATGTACTGTAATTGTGCATCACTCACTTGACTGAGTTATGTGTTCCTGAAGCTGTATTCACCCTTAGCTAACTCATGAAGTCACAAGGTAACCATGTTTGGTTTGGGGCTTATTTTTGGTTTTGGGGGTTTTTTTGTGCAGCAGTGTTTGAAGTTTCTGTTCTCTGCTCAGTACCATTTCCTTAATTTTTATATTCTCGTGGCGCTATGAATATTGTCTGGTAACTGTACTGATCATTACTATAATTTTAAAATCTGTTTAAGGTCTCTTTGACCCCTCAGAATGAGCCTCTTAACTTTGCCTCAGAACTGAAATCATCAAAACCATTAGAGTTTAGTTGCTTTTTAATGCACCTTTCTCCAAACATAACCTTTCAGAGACAGTGACCCGTGCTCCACGCAGTATTCTGGAGGGGCCTAATAACCATCTTCCAGAGGACTGTATTGCCTCTTTTGTGGTGCATTATAGCTCACTCTTCCATCAGTCTAGTGTCTTGTTTGCCTTTTTTATTGCAGCTGTGCACTGAAGTGATGGTTTCTATGATTTTTTTTCCACAGTAACCCCTTTCTCTCTCTGATCAGCGTGCTGGATGTAACACCCATTCCCTGCATTTGCTCTTTGTTCCCAGACTAATTACTTTTCATTTTCTATACCAACCAGCATTTGCCATCTGCTGGCTCATCAACTAAATGATCCAAATCCCTTTTGAATCCGCTTGCATTGTTCCTTATCACTTCTCTGTGCTTCCAGTTTTACCATCCAACCAGCAGAGACTTCACACACACAGAGCTCAGCCAAGGCACAGGAGCAGAGACACGGGAATCCACAAGATCTTCTCACACCTTGGGCAGGACATCCCGCCTGGATTTGCCACTTGCTGCATTCGCATAGAAAGGAAGTGTTAGCTTTGGCTACAATAAGGCTCACGTAAGCTTCAGGCTACTTGGGATAAAAGATGGCTTTAAGCCCATGTCCTGTGCTGGAGCACAGTGCAAGGCAGTGTCTTACACCAGGGATCCCAAAGATTGCGGATGGGCTGCTGCAGCTTTCAGAGACCCCATCTGGTGCGTCCACACCAAGATACAGTACGTATGCTGCTCCCCACCTCACAGCTCCCACTAGTACTGGAAGGAGAGGCACATGCCGCATCTTCTCGCATGGCATCCTCTGTGTGTGTGTGTCTGCACGTGTGGAAAGGAAAAAAGGAGAGAGGCACACAGAAACAAAAAATGAGACTTCACCCACACAGAAACCAGTGCTGTCATCGCCCCATAGGCAAAAATACAAATTTCCTCTCTGCCCAACAGTGCAATTTCTGAAAATCCAGAACAAAGAACTTGTTCAGAATCCTTTCAGGAAATGTCCCATGTGTGGGAGGCCAGATGTGTGAGGAAGCAGCAGGGGTCAGCTGGGGACACACACTCTTTTCCCCAGCTCTGAGCACCAGAATAGCACGGGCTAAGCGCTGATGCTTGTAAAGCAGGGTTTATGCTGTGCTGATGCATGCGCCACATGGTGTTCTCTTAGAAGCTCTTTTCTGTCATAGCAACAGCAAGCCTGACTTGCTGGTCTATTGCCTTTGCTGTATTTTGTTTGTCATTTAAGGAAAAAAGGTCTCAGATTACCCAGAGTGAGCAATCTTTTGGATGATCTTTTCTGGTCTTCCCTTGAAAGCATCGCATGCACTTGAGGCATTATCAGTTGCCTATCCAAGATACATTCAGGTAAGAGAAGAACTAGACACCCTGTGCATTTTCTCACAAATTTTCTAATTTACTTATGTGGAAAACACCCACGGAGCCATCAGTTCAGAAAGTTAAGATTTTGCAGCTCTTTTATGGTCCATGTGTAAAAAGAGCTATTTTTTTCTTTGAAGTGCCTTGACTTTTCTGAATGCCAAGTTCAGATAGACTGGGTCTGATTTCAAGCAACATTTGCTGCTCCCATTTATAGTGATTTTACATGCTGATTTGAGTTAGGAGTGCAAAACATGGATAAATATTTAATGAGCTACCAACATCAGAGGAAATAACTTGTGCTATGCCTTTCCCTGGCAGAAAATCAGCATACCCAACCTAACTACCTTGCCCTTGGCTGTAACTGTGATTGGGGATACTACACTTTATCCCAAACTTTCCTTACACTTAAAATCAGCTGGAGTTTTAGGTGTTCAACACTTCCGAAAAAACAATTTTTACCTCCGTTTGAGCATGGAAAAAACCTCAGCATTTGCTCCGTACTACATTCATATCCTCTGTTCTGCTAGGGCAGAGTAGTAGGAGAAAAGAGATTTGCTAACTCATGGCAGCATTCTGTTACTCTTTATTAATATGTAAGTCAGAGGAATTCATCACAGGTGTGAGTGGAAAGATTTTTCATAGGCCTCCTCTTTGTCTCAGGCCTCTAAGAAGAGAACGAAGCCCCAAGCCAAATTTCACTCAGTTTCATGTCTGAAGAGTCTGCATTCCAGGAGAACAGCAACAGTCAAAATTCAGCCTTTTTTGACAGTAAAACTCCTGCAATCTGGTTTATACCTGTTCTTTTACATTGTAGCTGTATGACTTGTGCAGCATGCAGCCTCATAGAACTGCCTGGAATTCAGGAGTGTGATTTGAGTATGCATCTGTACTATTATTTGATTCACTGGAACTTTTGAAAACCTCCTCTACCATAACATTTAGATACAGCCTGGCACATTAAACTTGCTTTCCTTTCTGGTGAACCTGCATCCAGTGAAAGTAGGACAGGAATCTTGCAAAAAGGAAGGATTCCACTATTCCCTCCTCAATGAAAGTATGATTTTCCCAATCTTATCATCCAAAGCAATTGAAATTCTCTCCAAGAGCATTGCAGAGCCTCTGCCTACATGCAAAAAAAATATTCCTGTATTGATCAGTCTCTTCCTCTGGCTCACAAACATCCTCCAGATCTTTTCCTACCTCTAGCCTCAGCACCAGCTCTCCCCTCCCCTCCCTTCCCCTCCCCTCCCCTCCCTTCTCTCTAAAGACTTCAGATACAGTTCTTCTAGCAGTAATATACAACTCGACAAATCGTACAGCTCAGCAAGACCAAATAATTCAGGTTCATCACCAAGCTAAGCATAGTTACACGACTTTCAGATCAGAACCAGCTCACATCTGGCTGGCTTATAGAGTAAGCAGTGCAAGTTCTAGTGTGCCGACAATATCCCCACTCCTAATNTCCCCTCCTCTCCTACTACTAGCTCAGTTCTAACGCTCATGCCATTTCATCCTGCTGACCCACTGTCCTCTTTTCCCCATGTTACCATCCACGTTCTACTTGTTTATCCCTTCCTTAAGTGTTGTGGCAATTCTCTCTCTGGGACTCTAGCCTGGGCTGAGAGCCAGCATAGGGCAGATCAATTCAAGAGACATCTCTCAGATGTCGGTGGGTTTCCCGGGAGCCCAGAACAGCTGAAGGATAAAGTGATCCCTATTGCCCTTAATACACTGAGACTTACAAGATTCACAGGAGTGACCAGTTTGAAGATGTCATCTTACTTACCAAGTTTTTCTTGTTTCAGACTCATTGATTTCTCCCACAGCACATTTCCCAGGGAGCCATTATATGCAATACTTGGATTTGCAGCATAGACATTTGCTTTGCCTTTGCCAGTTGTTTCTTTTCTTTCTGGCCCTTTCTTTTCCTCTATCTGTTGCAAATAAAACAGAGATGGGTTCTGATCATGTAGACCATCATCTGACCCCGTGTAAGAAGACAGTGATGCATGGCAGAGAGGTGAGATGAATATAAGAGACTGTCTCTTATGAGTAAGACCCATCTTAGTTAATATCAAACATTCCAGAGCATAGACCTTTACATATAAGCTACTTACCCTAGGGTCTCTTTATAGTCAGTGGAGACAGCTACATTCAAGGCTAGCTCAGCTGTAGGTATCTAAATTAGGAGAAATCAGTTCAATCCTTCATTTCTGGTTCCAGTTGCATCTTCTGTGTCAGCATTCACTAAACCCACTGCATCCACTTCACTGATGTCAATGGCATTTTTCAACATTCACATTCTTGGAGATACACAAAATATGCCAGGGCGTAGCTCTGTCTTTCGAATTACCTCAGAATCCTTCCTGGCTGCTAACTGGAAGTTGCACAAGAATCTCTGTAACTCGTTTTTCCAGATACGGCACTCACCATTGTGCAGGTACCTTGAACCCAGAGGGAGAGAACAAATTTATCAACTCGTTTCCACCACTGAAAAGCTGAGCTCTTCTATGGCTTTATAAAGAAAGAACCCCAGCAATAACACCTTGCTGTCTGTGCAGAGAGCAGAGACTATGTAGATCTGTTTGAATGCTGCCAATGGCACCCATTAAATGCCTGACCACAATGAAAAAACAAAACAAAACAAAACAAAAAACCAAAACCAAAACCCAAAACCTTGGTAGCACTGAATGGAAGTAAAATATATGGATTTCCATATAACTGAGATCTCAAACAATTCTGAGAAGGAAGACACTGACTCCAAGTAGAAAAAGGGAAAAAAGGAACTGGGGGTAACTGACCCTGTAACTGAAAAATCCTACCCCTGCCTTAACACAAATACAGACTACCTGGAGTTGAGAGCAGAAAAGTCACATTTCAGAGAGTAAGAACTCTCTTCCTGTGCAGCCTGCAATGGGCCAATAAGGGTCTGCTTGGTCCTGCAGCCAGCAGGGACTCCATCTGCTTGGTCCCTGCAGAGAGAGATCCACGTTTCTGAATATAGAGCAACTGGGGAGTTAGGTGGGAGACACAACTTTACTACAGTGATCCAGTACACCTACCTAGTGTTTTGTTGGTGGTTTGGGTTTTTTCCTAACAGTGACTTTGTTCTTTTGAATAGACCATCCTGTGTTGCAGCAAGCACCCGCTTTTGGCAAAACTCCAGAAGAATGTCTGTGTCCAACAACGCTCCAAGCTCACTTGGAAATGATGAAGAAACTATAATAAGAAACACAGCAATTGCAATAAAGGACTCCATCTCAGCTTCTCTTTGAAGTGGAGATGCAGAACTTATAATCAATAAGTGAATATCAGCCTAGGAAGACTATGAAAAGAAAAGGTCAACAGCATAAAGGCACCCATTATACCATATCTATATATAGATAGTATGTTATTACCTAACAATATCTTTGAGTACTGAGTCATGGTTTCAGATTCACTGAAAATGGGGCTGCAGGTGGCAATCCACTCATGTATATTTGCTCTTCACAAAACCAATTTTGCATTGAGGGAGCTGCTGAAATGGAGATGCCAGAGCACTATCAGGATGATGTAGAAATCACTGCAGATGTGCAATTTTCATCTAAAATAAGTTCCACTGCAGTGTCCTAGACTGCTTCAGCACAAAATTAGCCAAAATAAAACTTATTTTTATGGAGTCTTCCCAGTTCCAAGGGCAGATGCAGCCCTGACGTATGACTAGGGGAGGACTCTTCAGCATTCAGCTGTGCCCACAGAATCTGCACCAGTTAGGAGTGTTGCACCCATCAACAGTAATGAGCAAGGGGAGAAGAGGACTGAGGGATATTTAAATTCTTCAGCAAATCCACACTTTATGCAAAATATACCTGAGACTTTGGTCCATTCTGGCCACCTTTGCACCACTCTAAAATGACTACTGGGCAGTAAAGTAGGTTGGTAAAATAAAGCCTTCAGAACAGGCTCATGGGCCAGCATTTTTGCTCTCACAGAATCACAGAATTGTAGAGGTTGGAAGGGACCTCGAAAGATCATCAGTGCTCTGTCACCCTCATGGTGAAAAAGTTTTTCCTCATGTTAACCCGGAACCTCCTATGCTCTAGCTTGAACCCATTGCCCCTTGTCCTATCGCTTAATGACACCAAGAAGAGCCTGGCTCCATCTTTCTGACACTCACCCTTAACATATTTATAAACATCAATGAGGTCACCCCTCAGTCTCCTCTTCTCCAAGCTAAAGAGACCCAGCTCCCTCAGCCTTTCCTCATAAGGGAGATGTTCCACTCCCTTCACCATCTTAGTGGCTCTGCGCTGGACTCTCCCAAGCAGCTCCCTGTCCTTCTTGAGCTGAGGGGCCCAGAACTGGACGCAATACTCCAGATGCCACCTCACCAATGCAGAATAGAGGGGGAGGAGCACCTCCCTCGACCTACTGACCACAGCCCTTCTAATGCACCCCAGGATGCCATTGGCCTTCTTGGCCACCAGGGCACATTGCTGGCTCATGGTCATCCCTCTGTCCACCAGGACCCCCAGGTCCCTTTCCCCTACGCTGCTCTCCAGCAGGTCAGTCCCCAACCTGTACTGGCACATGGGATTCTTCTTTCCCAGATGCAAGACCCTACACTTGCCCTTATTGAATCTCATTAGGTTCCTCCCCGTCCAGCTCTCCAGCCTATCTAGGTCACGCTGTGTTGGCAGCACAACCCTCCTGTGTGTCAGCCACTCCTCCCAGTTTAGTGTCATCAGCAAACTTGCTGAGGGTACACTCTGTCCCCTCATCAAGGTCACTGATGAAGATGTTGAATAGCACCGGTCCCAGCACCGAACCCTGAGGGACTCCACTAGTCACAGGCCTCCAACTAGATTCGGCCCCATTGACCATAACCCTCTGACTTCTGCAACCCTCTCCTTGATTGGGCAAGTTGAAGTATCCATTGGTGACACCCTTCCCTTCAACCACTGGTCTTGCGGACTCCAGCACTAACATAACAGCCATATTGCTCCATCATTAGCAAAACACCTGGAGCTACCTCTCGGCTCCGATTCTTTCCAACAGCCTTTCCAAGTTTGCCTGGTTTTCATGATTGTTTTCCTTCCTACCATTTTTTAACCTAGACCTTTGTTCTTGTCTTGAGAGTGCTTTCTGTGCAAAGAGCCCCACTACCATTTCCCCTAACGCCGGGCCCAAGTGCAGACTGCTGCTCTCTGCAAGTTTGGTCTTAGGTTGTTTTATCCCTTCTGAACTGTTCTTAGTAACATGCTCAGAAGAAGACAGAAAGAAAAAAAAGACTGTTTGCAAGTGTAGATTATCCTGCAGAGGTTTCTTTTTTCTCTTGTGACGTTTAAAAATCATGCAAGAGAGACAAGGATTTCTATCCCTGGCTAGAAATCTTCCTTAGCTTCTTTCACTCTTGAAAGAGCAAGAGCAGCTCTGCTTAGCAGAACTGATTAATTACGGTTGTAATAAACCATACATTCTGCCTAAAAATAGCTGACCGCATTGTGTTTTAGGAGCTAACAAAAATTTGCATCATGGTTAAAAAGCGTGTGTACGTAGCGACGGGCCTTATGCAACACCCCGACGCGAGAACCAGATGCTGCAGATGAGATTTTACAACCGCAATTTCACTCGTTACCACGAAACAATAGTGCTTGGTCAGGAAAGTACTGCAATAATCCTGCAGCTTTCACATGTCAATATTTAGGGCATCACTACAGTAGGCAGTGTTACTACAGCATTGCAGGAGTTGGGAAATGTCTCTCTGTCGTTCGTAATTACCTCTACCCTGCGAGAGAGGTAGGGAACTGCAGACAGGCGAGCACGCACCCTCCTGTTCCTCCGGCTGGCCGGCGGATTGTTCACCGGTGGGAGGCAGGCAAGGTTTTCACCGGTGCTGTTTAACCCCGCAGCATCGCTAAAGGACATCGGGGGACCGCAGCGCCTTGCCCCCGGCCGGAGCTGCCTCCCCGGCAGCCGCGGCACGGCTCCGCCCGCTGCCAACAACGGGCAGCCCGCCCCCCGCCTTCCCCGCCGAGGCGGCGGCTTG
>VWZZ01002916.1:65284-94856 GCA_013399095.1 Psophia crepitans
GGACGGTGTGTGTGGAGGGGGTAGGGTGGCGCGCGGGGTTATGTAACCGGCGCGGGGGCCTTGCTCAGCCCTGTTTCGCCTTCGCGCGGGAGTGGGGGGGAGAACGGACACGGACGGACCCCTGGGCGCGCGCGCGCGCCGCAACTTGCCGAGGGTGTGCCAGGTGTGTGCATGTCTGGGTCAGCCACCCCAGCTCGTCGCCTTCCCATCCCCCGCCAGTACGGCACCTGTGTGTGCGTGTGCCTGTCACATGGGGCCTGCGCCTCAGACACAACACGGTGCCCCGGGCTGAGCCGGAGCGGTGCCGCGAGTGTTTTGCTGGCTGAGGGGTCACTGCAGGGAAATAGGCTGGAGGAGGGGAAGGCGAGCCCGAGCCCCGGTGAAGCCTTGCCCTCTGGAGCGCACCGCGCGCTGTGGCACTCGGTTGTAGCAGCGTGTGTCCGTCTGCGGTTTTCCATCGTGTTCGTCACAACTTGTATTTGCTGAGCAATAGTGCTGGATGTAAGCGGTGTGCTGAAGGGGAGAGGACTTGTGCTTGATGGGTAAAGCTGTGCACGGAGGGACAGATGGATTCACTGATGCTTCTTCACCCCTTCCCCGTGTAGTGTGGATGTGTTTTGCTTTATAGTTACCACCGACTTGACCTGTGACACTGAGCAAAAAAGCCCCTGGTGGGAGATGCGTGATAGTGGCCTGTTAACATTAAGAAGGGAGAGAAAGATAATATCACAGCAAGATAATATTACAAGAACATGATTTATTTTTGTTTGGTGGAAAATCTGTGTGTTGTATGCTGTAATATTCCATTATTTCTGATGCTTGTAAATTAACGTCAGAGTCTTCAAAATGACAGGGCTGTGAATTTTCTGCTTGTGTTAAGGAGAGATATTCTTCATGAATAGATGAGTTTATATTTATTCTGCATCTTGATTTAAAATCCAGGTCCAATCTCAAATTTGATACTGTGTTTCAAAAAAAAGCAAAAAACAGGGGATTGTAATTTGACAATCCAAATTTTTTAATCATTTAGATGCTGATGTTGCTCAGGTACAACTGTTTTAAGCAGCTGTCTAATTACTGTTAGTAGCAGGAGGTTATAGTTAAAATTTATTTCTGGAATAGTTCTGGTTTACTAAGGTTTATGATATTTAACATAGAAATCCAAATCTCTGACAAATTCTTTGCCATCTTATCTCAAGTGTGTAGTTATTACCCATTCCCACCATATTGGTCGTCCATCCAGTCCATTTCTTCCACTGGGCAAGGTACCCAATCCCTGTTAGTAAATAATCCCGAGCTGTCAGACTGGAGGTCATTGGTAGGACGGTATTAGTAGAGGCACAGGGCAGACACCAGCATTATGACTCCCTGATGTTTAACTACTTGAAGATAGATTGTGTTAAAAGTAAAGCTCTAATAGGAAAACCACATCAGCATATTTCAAGCCTCGATAGGAAACATTGTACATTTTTCTGTGGACAGTATACATGTCTTCAACACATTGTTCAGTAATTAGCCTTTCAAGCATAGAACCAGTCTATCTTTCTGGATAATATCTATGTACTTTTACTTAGTCACAGCTTGTTTGTATGCAGGGATAGTGTGTTGTAACTGAGTGCTGATTGTGATTAGTCTTTTCTTGACTCAGATGTTTCTTTTTTTAAAGAAGTTTTGTGGCAAATTTTCAATCTTTCTACCATGCCTTTCAATTGCTAAAGTAAGAATAATGCAAACACAAAATGAGCTTTTGAGTAGGTAGAAAAAATTGGTATGATTATGCAGACCTTTTTTAATGAATCAGTTGTTCAGGACAGGCAGGAAAAGAATAACTTGCCTGACCTTGCCATGTGCTTTCCCCATTTAAGTTGTTAGCTATTGTTTGTTTCATGAGGAATGAGATTTTTTTTTTTGTATTGAACATTTTTCTGTTTTAATTAAAGGTGTATGTTCTTGCTGAGATCTCTGTCAGCTCTTAGCAGCGTGTTTTGCCTGATATAGATACAAAAAGGGAGCTAAATATCCAAATGTTTAAATCCTCCCTCAAGAATACAATGTAGATTAATTTGGTGATAGTGCCATGTGTTTACCTAAGCATAACAAAATGAGGAAAAGCTGGAAGCGGATAGAAATGAGAGTGGTCATGAAGTTATAAAGAAAGTTGGAAGCAAGAGAGGAGATCTAAGTGGATGCAAAAGAGCGTGAGGAATTCTGCAATGTGTAGTACAGTATTGGGAGTTGTGTTTTTTTTAAGAGCTAAATTTGTGTAGTGCTTCTCCCTGAGAGCAGCTTTCTGCTCTGTTGTGGAAACCAGACAGCATTTTAATTGGAGACACAAATGGTTTTGGGGAGGAGGGCCTCCCATGTCTGTGGTCCTCCCACCTCTGTATTTCATGTGGAGTAACTGACGCTGATAAGATAGAAGTCAGAATCAGGAAACCCTTCTTCTTTATTGCTCTTCAGTGGAAGAGAGGTGAGTGTGTAGAAAAGCTTTAAACGCTGGGCTGTGATGATAACTTCCATTCCTGGACACTGTGTTTTCAAACCTAACTGAAGGACTGCTGCTACTGTAGTTAAGGAATCTGTGACAGTTAAATTCATCTAGGAGATACTTCTAGTTTGACAGAAAGCATTGTTGTACCTCCCATATTCTTTGTTGTAAGTGCCTAGAGCAGGCCATGGTCCTAGAATTTCAGTGTTAGCTTTTGGGGAAAGTAATATTTTATTAGTATTTTATTTTTTTAAACTAATTTCCTATCTCAGAGCTTCAGATCTCTCAATTGATATTTTACCTATCTAATAGTGCTGAAGATGGTGGTTTGAAATTTAGTTGCTTACATAAGTAAAGCTTAGCCATATTGTGGTTAACTCTTTTGTGTTGGTTTTACTTTCTGTTCCTAGCTGTCTGTAAATAATTTAACCAAATCCCAACATAAGGAAATTATCAGCTGTAACCTCTTTATTTGGTCTGCTTGAATTCATGCAGACCTTTTCAGCTTCTTGATTTATAAAAGTAAATAATCCTGAAGAGGAGAAATATAATTTCGCTCCGGAGAAGACACCACTCAGGTACCTTGCAGAGTCATTCTTGCAAATGCAGGTGGATTGGTTTGAATGCCAGAATGTGAAAGCAGTGCTGAAGCTGTGCAGAGTTGAGGACTGCTGTAAGGTTTTTCCATATTGACTTAGAGATTGGCAGTATTCTGGTGGGGGAAGGTATGCAGTGTACAGGATCCTGGGGACTGTTGATAAAATTTTTTGGTCAGGTTCTGGCTGTTAGTGAATATCTGAAGTTAAAAAAAAAGTTCTGTCCACCATGTTTGTGACTTCATCTTTCTGAGGTGGCTCAGATCAGCTGTTAGTCCAGGGCATGATGAATCAGCATCTTGGACAAACAGTTGTACTCCACTTGGATCATTTTGGTAACCTAGGAGCTGTTGCTGTTTAAAGGAAGTCATGAAATTGCTGATAATTCTTACAAATAGGAAAGCCCACGACCCTGTGGCGTGTAAGGTAAATGACGAGTGCAGTTTACTAAGCAGAGTGAATGTATTTTACCATTTTGTGCTTTTGAATGTGTCTCCCAGTTGAAGTAAAGAACTAAAATAACGTTCTGTATTGAAAGGATACTGTTCCTGGTTTCTGAATCAGCCTTTTGTTTTCAGGAAACATTTGAGTTTTCGGAAAATGGAAAGAGTGGCTTTTCAGTCACAATTTTCCTATTTTCATACAGAAATTGCATTATTTGGTAAGCAGTTTCAAGAATGCTCTTTTAAAATGATACTGGGGATGAGAGGAAGGGATAATGACTTTTCAGTCTAATTTCTAGCTGATCAGGAATTTGAAATTGCAAGTGTTGCTCCTCCATAATGATTCCTCTAATTTCTCTGTTGATTTTTAACCTAAGTTTTACAAGCATCATTTTTGTCTGGGGTAGGCCATTTTTTCTCTGTGGCCTTTTTGTACAGATCTGTCTCCACTAAGTAGCAGTGCAACACTGTGGTTTCGATACCAGAGGTACTTAAAATACCAACTTAAAACCACTTCAGGCCAAGAATCCAATTCAGATTTGAGTTTCATTTAGGATTCTAAAGAATTAGAGCATTTTTGTTTTGTCCTAAGAACTTAGAACTATGTTTTTCCAGGAAAACACAGAAACATTATACTCGTATCTTTTTACTTTTCTAGGAGAAGACTTGAGAATATATTGTGTCATATCAAAAGTTTCTCTACGTAATAGTAAAGAAACAAACACACTGAAATACTTTTGCCTTTATAGACTGGGTTCCTGTAGTTTGTTACCTTTTTAAAAAAAAAAGATAAACATCTTTAACGGCTTTTTATTCTGTTCATCTGTTCAACCCATATGGACTCTTAGCAGCCTTGGTGTCCTGTGTCAGAGAATCCACAAATAAACTGGGCAATAGATGAAAAACTGTTGCCATTTGTTTTGATCTCTCCACTTACTAGTTTCATCTGGTTCCTCCTAGTTTTGTTGGTCAGAGTTGATGATAAAAGTAATATCCATGGACTAACGTAAGATGTAGAAAACTTGAGTAGAAACTTAACACTTCAAGGCTAAGAGTAGAAGCCATATCTTGTGAAGATTTTACTTCAAAAAAGATTTTGCAGCTTTGAGAGTTTCAAAGTCAAATCCAGAAAAACATTTGGCAACTTGACTATGCAGTGTCAGTTGGAATTAAGTAAAGTCATTCAGAAGCTGCCATGAACAGAATATCCATCTATTTAAATACTGAATCTGTAGTCATCAATAATTTTGCTAGGAAAGTTACTTGAGTTCTTCAAGTTTTGCTGCTGTACATGTTTAGTGCTACCCATATGTGAATACAGATATGGTCCTCCTTAGTATCTGACATTAGCTACCACTTGAGATTCACAAAGTGGATGACTTATCTCTTCTTTTTGCCTGAAAAACCTGGCGTGGTCAGCACCTGCTTGATGTACACTGGTAACATTGAGTTGAGCATAAAGCACAACTGCCTTGGGCACTTCTTAAAAAAAAAAAAAAATAACTTGTGGAGAAGAAGTGGTGCCTTCTCATTACATTAGAGCACCGGCCCAGAGAGAGAGCAGATTTGTTTCCATGCTGTTCTCTGTTGCAAAAGTGGTTAATCTGCGTAGTAAGCAATCAAATTGGTCAGCAGCAAACTAAGTTTGTCGTGTGTATATATATGCACAGGCATGTGCACCCAAACACACACACATACCGATATATATAGACACATGCGCACGCATATCTGAACAAATACAGAAAATCAATCAAAAATATGTGGTCTCT
This sequence comes from Psophia crepitans, assembly GCA_013399095.1. Classification (NCBI taxonomy): domain Eukaryota; kingdom Metazoa; phylum Chordata; class Aves; order Gruiformes; family Psophiidae; genus Psophia; species Psophia crepitans. Next base: position 70,581 of record VWZZ01002916.1, read on the forward strand.
TTTGACAAGATTTTACCAGTCTGCTGGCCTGAAGTCTAGGGAATCTGGGGAAGCTGAAGATAGTGTATATCCGAGGTTTTTGCCAGCACAGTTCCTCTGAATTCAATGTTAACAAATTCAGAGCATTCACAGACTTATTGATTTGATCACCTCATGAAAATTTTTATTATTTCGAACGATTATACTTAGCTACTTTTCCTGCCTTGTTAAGTTATTCTTTAGCTTTACAAGGACACTCCCTTCATTTGTGCCTAGGAAATCTTAGAAGTCCTAAGTCATTCAGCAGCAGCAACTCTTCTGGTTATTTGAGAGGAGGGATCATGATTTACTTGTGCTGCCTGCTGACTGTTTGGCCTACACCTCAGCATAGGCTTCTTTTGTAAGATGTGAGTTGTAGGAGTAGATTGTCATCAAACTGAGGAGTGCACAAACTAAAAACTTTCTAAACAAGTTCTGTTCATTCATGAGGTAGAAAAGTGAACATCACATTCTTCCTTTTCAAAGAAGAGAGTAGCACAGATGTCTGTCCTCAAATATTATACTCAGCTAAACATAGGGGTTTGAAGGAAGAATACCCAGCTCATATACTCCTCTTGCTTACTGTTTCAGGTACTCAAGTCCAAGGGAGAATGAGAATTTCCTTTTGGTGATTTACAATCCATTCACTATGTTGCTATTGAAGGTGCTAATTGCACAAGCCGTGCTTAGTCTGATTTTAGTTTAATGGATTTTATTCTGGAATCTAGGCATTTATAAGCTGGCATAAAAATTGTGAGTGTGCTAAGTCCTCTTGGAGGTGAAGCCTCTAAAGTGTATACATGCAGAAGAGAAATAATGAAGCCAGTTGCTGAAGTCTACTGCCAGTGTGTTGCGGCAATAAGAACAGTTGTATTAATGAGGTGATATTTGAACTAAAAATTTAATTGAGCTACATGGTTAAATAAAGCAATGAAAATTTATGAAGAAGAGCCAGTCATCACTGAGGAACTCTGAAGGGAGGTAGTGTGGATTTTTACCAAACAATGCAGAAATGTTGAAACTGAAGCCAGTCTTCTGTGAGCGAAATGAAAATTCAACCGAGTTAAACCACTGCTTGTGACAAGCTTTAAATGGACTGTAGCTGCTCCTGAGTGTTATTCCTAGAGGGGAATGAAACATTGACAGTTGGTCTCAAATTGAATCTGGCTTGCTATTTTTCAGAGAACTAACCATCTCATACCATGTATAAAAGCAAAAAATGTCTTCTTGAGAACAGATTGCTCGCAGCTAGTGCAGACTGTGCAGTGATGCTGATTTGTGTGCTTCATGCTCATGGTTCCTTAAGTTGTGACAATTAAAACAATTGTCCTGGAATCCATGTCAGTTGTGAAAATGTCAGTACTTTTGTTCTGTGTAGCTCTCTCATAAACAGTTACCTGCTGTACAACTGTTTCAGATCATTGTGATGATTTGCAAGGGGGGAAAAAAAAAAGTCTATTAGTTACTCTTAGTTCCTCTTTGTTACTTGTATGTAAAGTATTTAGTCCTTGATGTTTAAGTAAGCTGATCTGAAATAAAGACCATCCTGGGTTGCAAAAATAGTCAGCTGGGAAACTGAATTAGTTTAGCAAGAAGTTGCTGTGTCTCTTTCTGGGGGAGTAATTGAACTGAAGGTCAAAGTATCATTTCTTTGCTGTCAAGCTCAAGTGAAAGTATGCATGGAACACAGTTTTAGAATAGTCATCTCCACATAAGGAGTTGATCTTGAAGAATTTGGTTTTTTCCATGCTTTCTGTGGGTTTCACCTTTCTAGCAAATGCCATGGATGTTCATATTTTAGAAAAATACTATTTCTGAAGCTCTCATACTCACAGTGTTGAGACACATATTGTGTCTAATATTTAATTTGCCCAAGATTTTAACAATTGTTCTTTCCTAATTTATACTCTTAGGTTTACTCACAGGAAATGAGAGTGGTGTTGGGTGGTTTTGCGGACAGATTTTTTTTCAAGTATCCTTCAGCTAATTTTATTTCTATTGCTTTAAAAATTGAGCTGCGAAACAGAACTCACTGGTTGAACCTGTAACATCAAGTGCTTGTAGTTAGAAATGATTATCGTATGGGCACATGTGGCTTAGGATGGGGAGCTGTTTGATTGTAACTTTCTTTGGAAACTCTTACCTTATGGAAAAAGTGAGGTAGCCTACTGCTCTTGTTTATTTGGGGGGAAAAATCCATAAGCAGGGCTAGTTAGTGAAGAGTAGCTAGCTCATTCCAACTCTGTTGGTTGGCTATAGCCTTGACCCTAAAAGTCAGTTTCTAGAAATGGCTAAGATAACGGTCACATCCATTCCTCTTTTCTGGCCTGTTTGCTTTGGCTTTGATGCTTTTGTGAGTCAGTTCAGCTAGCTGACCTGGCAGGAAACTAATAGGTGAAATTATGTCAATTTTCTATTGATTTAGCGAGCCGAATTGCACATAGCACCAGTATGAATAGAGGAGTCATGTGAGTTCAGAGGTAGTGTAGAAATTGGGAAGAAGGGATAAACCTGTTAGGCCAGCAGAGGTTGAAGAGCAGAACCATCCCTTTTGCTGGCAGTCAGCCATCAAGTTGACTCAACTATCTTATGAAACTTCACCCTGAGAGTTCCTACCTCCAATAAATTCAGCTGCTTTGCAACATACTAATTAGTTTATTTTAATATGGAATAGTAGTATTAACTCTGAAGTGTCTAAAATCACAGGGATTTAAAAATACAGTATCTTAAAAAAAAAAACAGTCAACTTTTGAACTATCTTTTTATATTTTTAAGGTTTTTCCTGGATTTTTAACTTTTCAGTATGTGGTAGAAAACAGTTTTAGACCCTGTAGCAGCAGCAGCACTTTTCCAGAAGGCTCAGCCAAGAATAGGACTCTGTTGTGCCGAGAAATGTGTAAACACGTAAGACAGTTCTTTCCTCAAAGAGCTTGCAGACTAGTGCCAAGTGGAGTGGCGAGTTTGATGTGGTAGCTGGAATCTAGATGCATGAAACTCAAACAGGCCACAAAGTACCCACTTGATGGAAACAGCGTTTAAGCCCTGCTGAGCTGGGATGGATTCAATCTACGGTTCGAGCAAAAGATTCTGATACTCATTAGTAGTGGACTGAGATACCCATACTTCTGTGAGTAGAGTTACACTGTCAAGAATTAAGGCTTGTGGTGTTTGAATATGTTAATTAAATCGAGTTCTTTTGTGTTAGAGAACATTGACAGGATGTTCATTCTGGTCAGAAATGCAAAATAACTTGGAATGTTACTCAGCTTTCAGTTACCTGCAAGTGGATTATCTGAATTAGAAGTTACTTGTGCCATGTATTTAGACACAAGTTTGGCAGGGTTGTTTGTTGAACAGGTTGTTGTTTGTTTGTTGAATCACAGTGCAGCCTCATTTTGTCTTTGCAAATAGTTCATATGCTTTCCTGTAGTGCAGAGTAATAAAGTGTGTATTCTGCCAGATTCAAGTTGGCTACTTGAAGAGGCAGCAGAAATATACCTGGAACAGGCAACTCTGAAGACTTCTCTCATAATCACACCATCCTGAATTTAACGTATGTTAAAGAAATAACTTTCCTGCATCAGAATGTGTGTGCTGCAGATGAGATTAAAACAAACATTAACATCAACATTCACATCTACATTCCTTGTTTTGCAATCTAAAATCTCACAGTTGCTGTGTAACTCTTCTATATGCACAGACGTGTTTATAAAATTCGTAAAATGTAGATTAAACATTCCATGCCATTACCTGATCTGTAGGCTTTGATTAACAATTTTTAATAATAGGATTAATTGGTTGTGGCTTGGGAAGTATAATGCTAGGCCTACAAAGCAGTGTGCAAATGGATGTGACATATCTTTTCCTATTGGGCTGTATTGAGTATTTTTGAGCCGCCAGTGATGTACAAAGCATCAAAAGCTGGTCAGAGGGCTGGAGCACCTGTCCTGTGAGGACAGGCTGAGGGAGTTGGGGTTGTTCAGCCTGGAGAAGAGAAGGCTCTGGGGAGACCTAATCACGGCCTTCCAATACCTAAAGAGGACCTACAGGAAAGCTGGAGGCTGTATAGTGACAGGATAAGGGGTAATGGGTTTAAACTAAAAGAGGCGGGATTTAGATTGGACATTAGGAAGAAATTCTTCCCTGTGAGGGTGGTGAGGCACTGGAACAGGTTGCCCAGAGAAGCTGTGGCTGTCCCCTCCCTGGCAGTGTTCAAGGCCAGGTTGGATGGGGCTTTGGGCAACCTGGTCTAATGGAGGGTGTCTCTGCCCGTGGCGGGGGGGGTGAAACTAGATGATCCTTGTGGTCTCTTCCAACCCAAACCGTTCTATGATTTTATGAAAACTCTAGTTTCTCTTTTAGCTTCAGTTTTGAAAAGGATCACCCAATAGAAATTTGAATTTCAGTTAACCCTGTTTTGTGGAATGGTAAGATTTTACCATTTGTATGTTGTCTAGAATATGAGCATTTCAATTTTACGTAAAAAGCTTTTCTCTGGGAGAAGGTCATGTTATAGCTTGTCCTTCAGCCTCTAGAGATACCCTGAAAACTAGTAACTATGGTGGTTCACTTTCACTGAGTCAGTGTGCGTTTGTGCTCTTGAATTTGTAAAAACCGAGAAAACTGTTCTGAAAACAAGTTAGATACTGTAATCACAAGAAAGATGAACTCTTATCTGTAATTGCCCTGCTTGTTTTTAAGTCCCCTATTTTGATTTCCTCTCCCCTCCCTCTGCCCCCACTTCAAGGGTTCTTTACAAAGCGTTTGTCTTACTCATCCTTTGATCATGACTCCTGTAGAGGGAACGTCATATCATCCTTACGTTTCTTATTTCATGAACCAGTGAGCATGTTTCAAATCTTGCCTCTGATTTAATATATCCTGTGCAAAATCTCTCTTGCACTCATTTGTTCCTTTGGTTTCAGCAAGGCAGCTGTAGAGGTTATCTTCATTCTCAAGGAAAAATTCCCACTGTAAGCACGAGTCTTTAACAGTCCGTAGTCCAGAAACTTTGGTTCATCATTCAGTTCCTGAAACTATAGGAGGAGAAATTTGTCTTCCAGATTTTCATTATCAGCATTAAGAAAAAAATCCACAACTCTCAAGACTTGAGCCAGAGGCCTCTAATAATCTCTGAAGTACCATGTTCCTAACCTGGGTGTTGAGAATTTGAGTGGACTGGCTGAGTCAAAAAATCACATCTGCCAAGGAAATGGTAAGTCATTATCAGGTGTTGTAAGCAGGCATTACAGTCTAGCTTCTCCAGTTTTGCAGGCTTTAGGAAGACAACTTTTGAGCAGTTGATATGTTGTGTTTTTAACACACAATCCTAAGGTAGTTTTGTTTTAATCAAACTAGGCACATACCCATCATTCTGATTTTGATTGGCCCCGCTGATTGTGGTGTTCTCATTTGATGGTTTTTAGACTAGAGATCTTTCTTCCTCACCTCCCAGTGTCCTGAATAAAAGTTAAATGTGTTTCAAGGTTTCAGGAAAGCTTACCTTCATGAAAGCAGTTTTTCAGTTTATCAGGCATTATATATTTTAGTTTAAGCAAGAGGATTGTCTGTATAGGGGTCAGAGTAACTACATATCAAATCCTATCTTCTCAAGAACTTAGTGATTGGAATAAAGAACATCTTCGTTAGACTGATGTTGTGGTGACTCACAGTGTGCATTTCATAGTCTTGAAGGTTCTTCGGCTCTTTCCAGAGTAAGAGTTTCTTTTTGTATGACATTTTCTTTTTGATCGAATTATACAACAAGCCAGATTGGAATGGATGTTGAAAGACTACCTAGTCCAACCTTTCTTGGACAGGGAAGCCTCAATGAGATTATCTAGCACCCTGTCCAACTGCAGCTTGAAACCGTCCGGTGACGAGGACTCTACTATGTCCCTGGGGAGCTTGTTCCAGTGATTGATTGTTCTCACTGTAAATTTCTTTCTTATATGAAGATGAAGCTTCTCCTAGTGTAACTTGTACCCATTGCCCCTTGTCTTCTCCATGTGGCTCCTTGGGAAGAGACCCGCTGTCTTTTTTGTAGCTACCCTTTAAGACTTTGTCATCCTGTATTAACAAGGAGAAAGAATAATCAGTACTTAGAATTCTAGTGTCTCTTATGACCTGATACACTGATAGCTATGATACCTAAAAACACTAGATGACATTTTCATGATTTATTTTTTTTCTCTTGAACTTAAACTTTTCTGTTTTCTCCAAGAACTTCCTAGGCAGAAGTGATAGATTTGAATTACAGTTGGCTGAAGCTAATGGAAAAATAGAAATTTCCATATGAAAGAAATCATCTAGCCATTTCCAGTATGTACTGTCCTCTACAGGAAAAAGTCAATTTTATATTTCATGTGGTCATCTAGCTGACCTCCTTTCATTTATCTCACTGCTCCTTAAGAGTTCTGTGGTATCTATCAGATATAATCCAGACCACTAAGAATTATTTTCAGAAAGCCCAGTGTCTTGGAAACTGGTCTCTGGGTAAGAAATGCAGGTACCTAAAGAGCAAATACAACATACTGAGAAGGGGTTGCTTTGTTTTGGTTGTTGGTGTAGATACCATCTCCTTGACATGTGATTAATCTTTGTAATTATATACATGTGTAGGTTATGTATCAATTTACAGCAGCTATAAGAATAGAACCAGGTGCATCATGATCTTCCTGTGTTTGCAGAGGTCCTGAAACATAAAACCAAAAGTTGTCTTTTCAGGGTAGTTATATCTGCTTTGACTATAATTCTGTGGTTGCCTAATTTGGCTATTTGCAGTATTTAATGAAAATAGTCATATTTATGAAAACTTTCCTGCAGCTGTGGCTTGTTCTGCAGTAAAACTTGCCTGCAGTCCAGGGTAGTTTAACTGGATTTCAGAGTATACCTGCTCTAGAACAAAAGAGACAAAAGCTAGAATTCAACTTACAGCCAGGTTCAGAGGAAACAAAATTGTGATGTGATAAATGAGTTAGTCTCCAGAACAGTGCAGTAGAAGATTTGGATAGGAAAATGACCAAAATACCTTGTTATTTCCATTCACAGCTGTATGTGCATTCTGGCAGGCTGAGTGAAGCTTCTGTGCTCCGTTACTGGACGATGCTATGGATAGTACAGAGAATAGACATCTTCTCAAAAGCAGACACGGATGAAAAAACAAAACAGTTGTCTTCCTTCTGTGTATTAACTGTGGTTTTGTGCAATTTTTTTTTTTTTGAGGATAAAGGAATAGAAAATAAATACGTAATGAAATGAAGGTGACTGGCTTAGATCTTCTTCCTTTTAGTTTCAGAGTCTTACCCTCACGCTCTTAAGTGCTGATAACCCTAAAAGACAAGACAGTGTTTTTATTTAGGGAACTGGTTAGAGTAGAAAGTGAGACATATAATACCAGGCAGTGACCTCATGATCTTACTACATCATTAATCAATATTTTAAAGTCAGTGTTACAAGAGCTACAGTTAATGTGAATCACTTGGGTGCAGTGAACGATTGGCCACAGTCCAAAAGGTTTGTTTTTTTCTTCACCAGTTCTGTTTGAGCCAACTAATAGCTCATCTGGGGACACTGCTGTGTACAGCTCATGGTCCAGGGATAAGCGCTTCTTGCATAAAGAAAAACGGCAATTGGGCTGGGTGGGTTAATTTATTTATTTATTATTAAAACCACACACAAACAATAAACTCCAAAGTCTCTAGTACCAGAAGGTGTTTGCCTGCATCGCACCATGTAGATTGTATCAAATAGGGAATAAAAGATTGTTCCTGTCCTGGGCAATATTTTGCTCGAACAGTAGCAATTGTGTTCAAGAACCTTTTATTACTCCCTTTTTATAGGAGATGTATGATGAACAGGAAGAATTTAATAAATCATAATGGAAACTGAACATTATAATGAGTTTTTTCTATTCTGGGTGAATAGAACAAAATGTGTGTGTGTTTTGATACATAGCAGGAGCTACAGTATGCATTACTACAAAACTGAGTAGGTTTTTACGCAATTTTTCATTTCCAGGTTAACTGTGTAACTCATATACTTCAGTGAAGCCCATTGAAAAATGTAATCTTTGTGATAATCTGTAGATGGCCTGTAATGCATCATTGAAATGCCACTGATCATATTACTAAACATCTCATTGATCAAGTATTTTTCTTCTTATGCAGAAGCTTCAGTATGAGCCGAGGTGGATGGCGGAAACGGGCTGGTGATGGCGATGGCTGGGGAATATGGGTATGTTCAAAACCAAGTGGCTTTTTTTTTTTGTTGGGATGGGTTTTTTGTGTTTGTTTTTTTGAGATAAATAGTGTTTACAAAGGGTTTACAATTTTGTTATATATGTTAAAGGTATGCTATAAATTAAACTCTTTTGCTTTACTTGAAAACACATAATTAAGTTCAACAGAAATTTTTTTAATTACCAGATTTTGAAGTCTTCATTCACAGTAATCCACTAAATTGCATTAATAAGTGCACACCCTTGAGTAGCTTTAAATCACCATTTAAAATCTAAACTAAATAATTTTAAAACTATTTATGGTTGTATCACCACCACCATATTGTATATAGTTGGACAGACAAGGACTGAGGCACCTAACCTACATAAATATTTATGATACTACTGTCACCTGTATTTAAGAACTGAAAATACATGGAGCTTAATGAATATTGTCTATATTGTTTCTTTAGGCAGTGAGCCTCTGATATAGAATCCAAACTTGCATCATTCCCTTATTTATTTTTTCATCTTTCTTTTTATTCTATAAAATTTTTATATAGATAGAATCTTTTCCTTATAGAGTAAAATAAAAGAAGTATGAAATTAATCCTGCTATGTTGGTAACAAGATGCAAATATCTTGTAGATAAGAATTTAGGGTGTTTCGATTTGCTGGTTTTCATTTGGAAACAGAATATGTCTTTTGTATGTCAACCGAAATCAATTTGAAGGAATGCTGCTTACCTTTCCAGTCTTATAATTGACTGCCTCTGTCTGTAAATGTTAGAAAATAAGACTAGCATCATGGAGTTTGTTTTGTTTTAATTTAAAAACTAGGGTGGGTACATGTCGGCGAAGGTTAAGAAGTTGGAGGATCAATTCCGGGCAGATTCAGCCATACAGCACCAGAGGGATGGAAATTCATCAAGTATCTTTAGTGGAGTTGCCATCTATGTCAATGGCTTTACAGGTGAAGCTTTTTTTTCTTTTTTTAAGGATCTGTTCTGGTTTGTTCTAGTGTCTGTTTACCATCATAAGTGGAGTAAAGAATTGTAAAACACAAGAGTTTGCATCTAAGTAAATACATAACAATTACTGTATATGTTTTATATAGTATGTTCCTTTGTATTTCACAGTTAAGGTTTTCAATAGAAAATCAGGTTTAGGGTCTGAATATAAATGCTACTTTACTAAATCATTTACATGAATGGTCACCAATACAAATAGAAGTAAATTTTTCCACCTTTATGCGGTTTTATTATTTGATATGAAACCTTTTAACTTCCTCCATACTCCTACATAAATTAAATTTTTAATCTTCCAAACTATTGATGGTTGCATTGGACTTGGAGTGTATGCATTAAATTTATGTTTGAGTGGACATGTTGGGGTTTTCTTGCTCAGAGTGGCGTAATGCATGAGACAGTGAACCCATTAATAGTGCAAGGAGGAACAAAAGAAGAGGTAAGATATATATGCGTTGTCTGTGGTGAACTGATAGTGCATGTTAAGTGGAGTAAGATTTTTTTAATCTACCATACTTATGTTCATATTTCTCCTGGGTTCTGTAAAGCAGCTTAATAACCTTTTTGAAACTTCCCAGAAGCCTTTTTCAGGGACCTGTGCCAGCAATGTTGTGACTGTTACATAACTGATGTATACACCTTCTGTGACATGGAGCAGTGCTGGTTTGAGCACAGGGTTCAAACAGACTGTAAAAGGTTAAGGTGCACATGATAAACTATTCATACCTGTGAACCAGTTATTTAATACAGGCAGTTTCTTTAGAGAAAATCTAATATTTGCATATTCTTCAAGGTACTAGTTAGAGAGCCCTACAAGAAGGGTGGATCTCTAGAGGAAGGGGGCAGACTCTTGTCAGTGGTGGCCAGTGACAGGACAAGGGGCAACAGGCACAAGCTAGAACACAGGAAGATGGTTATCCGAAAGGCTGGAGTAAGAAAGATAACATTTGGAGAAAAGGTGTGCTATCTTTAGTTACATGTTAGAGGCATAATCAAGTGTTCTTCCCTCCTGTATTGGTAACTTTGTTTCTAGTATCTTGTGCCAGATTTACTGTTCAAAATATTCTGTATGTGCTGACCCAAACCTTTTGGTGTCAGTGTGACATCAGTGCAAAGGTTTTCCAAAAGCTAAAACTTTATTCTTTTTTCTTTTTTTTCTACCTCTGGTTTGCAAAATAAATTCTTTTTAACTTGATTGAGGGAGTAAGAAGATATGTTTGGCTTTAAGGTATTCTCTGCTCCCTGTAAAAATTCAATACTAACCTGGTAAGGAAAGAATGAATTAACTGCTTCAGTAAATGAGAAATTGTAAAGTAGGATTTCTGTGCTGTTGCTAAACCCTTTTGATACTACTTCTTTTTTATTACTTCTGGGTATAAACTACTCTCCCAAACTCCGATGAAAAGATAAGTGAACTAATCTCATACTTGCTTTTGTGTTATGCTGATATAAAGTATTTTTAATGTAGTTGAGCATTAAATCTCCTTGACTATTTTGCCCCACCCTCCACCATACAGGTTGAGGAAAGATCCTCTATAACAAGTAGAATGTTTACGTTTTGAATCAGTCTCTTCAGAAGCTGTTTTCTACATTTCTTCAGAAATGCTTTCCTGGTTTGTTTTTTGAAGAACTTGTAAGGTTTTCAGGAGAAAAACAGTGGTTTGCACTCTTTCTGATGATGGCATCGTATTTCTCAAAGCTGTTTCTCTCATTGTATTTGCAGACACAAAATAGGAATATTTCTGGTTTTAATTTTATAGATCCCTCAGCTGATGAATTACGACGGCTGATGATGTTGCATGGAGGCCAATACCATGTGTATTATTCCAGATCAAAAACAACTCACATCATTGCCACAAATCTTCCAAATGCCAAAATAAAAGAGTTGAAAGGTGAAAAAGTAGTTCGGCCAGAGTGGATCATGGAAAGGTAAGTTCAGGACTACTGCTTTTGGAGATTTCTCCTTTTGGAACAACATTCTGGAAAAAAATCTTCTTTATTACAGAAGATAACATTTTGAAATTATGATTTAGTTTAAAATAAATCTATCCTTGCCACAACTGAGTAAAAATACCACTGTTACATTGAGGATATGCTTCTTAGTGATTGTTCCTTAAAAAAACTTCACTAAGAACATTGAGAAACTCTCAGGGATATCAGGGAACTGAACATTATGCTGTTGATTCCATTTAATATCCAGTCAATTGACCAGCCTTCATCTCAGTGTGTTTAAATAGGTAACAGGTGATTGGTTTTTTTAACCTCTTGCCTTGTGCATTGGCTAAGTTTCATTTCATCTGTAAATAAAGAATAATGTCAGTTGAAAAATGTTTTCATGAAATTGAAATTCAACCATCTAAACATTTATCATGTTGTGACTTTGTAAGGAAACAAAAACAAAATGAAAAAAAAAAAGCCCACAAGTTTTTATTTACAAAGAATTTGTTTTTTGGTCCTTCCATACACCAGAATATATAGAATCAACTAAAGCTGTCCTCAGATCCTTGAAAAAGATGATAGTCAGGCTCAGAGCAGTTAATTTGGTTTACATATGTCTTCATCCACCTGAGGAAGCCATGGGAAATAGAACAGTCAGGAGTATGTTCTGGAAATCATTCTGTCAGTGTCCTGCGATTCTTAACTAGCCTCTTTCCTACATGACCAGCAGAAACAGGCAAGGAACTGTTCTGCATACATGTAAAATCCTATTTGCAGTTCCTACTTTCAGTTTGCTGATTCTCAGTCCTTTGGATTCAGCTGTTTCATAACATGTATCTTGAAGGTAATTTTCTTAAACTTTAGTCAGAAATGACAGGTTCCTCAGTTTGGAAAAAAACAGGGTACATTTTTTAAACAGTCCTAGTGCCTCACCCATGAGTTTGAGGACTTGGAAAAACGGGTGGTAGGTGTGCTTTTATTGGAAAGATGTGGCTGTTTTCATTGATGCCATTAAAACTCATTTTGTTTTTAACCAAGTCAGAAAAATCAACTTGTATACATGCAGTAGAGACTTGCTAGAACCTAACCTGAAATTTTCTAAAATTTTCCTTACGATGTCATGTGGTCAGGTTCTACATCTCCTGGTTCTGGAAGGCTGTACTCTGTAGAGTGAGTCAGAAGAAGTGAGTATAGACAGATACATGGGGTTGGGCATAAGGAGACAGGGAACTTACTGTGTTAGTCGAATAGCCTTCATGTCAGAATCTGGAATAAAAGCTGATTTCACAACAACCCCTCATTTTTTTGCCTTCCTTTCAACAGTATTGAAGAACACTCATTGGTTAAATACTCCATCTCTCTGTATGGAGTAAATGTTCTCAGTAGATTAGTTGATTAAAATCAGTGCAGTGGATGCAGAGGTTCCAAATCTGTTGAATAGTCATGTGCATAACATGTTAGTGCAATGTGATGGATTTTCATGGTTTTTTTGGTTAGATTAAGAATCAACCCTAATCTTACTGTTAGAAATTGCGGGTAAAGCAGCGTTGTTAGATCTGCAGTCTTGTCATCCAAGGTTGCAAAATCCAAGGTTGTTTGTCTGTGGAGCTTTGATTTATTTCTTCGTGTGCACACATTATGATCTAGTCCTTAATTACATGGTCACATGCCATCTATTTTCAGTATGGTACCTGGCACACAGAGAACATTGAATTCAAGTTGCAAATTACTAATTCAGTGTCTTGTATTTTGCTTCTTGTCTCTGTAAACATGTTCCTTCCTTACTGCATGTGACTCAAATTCTTTGCTGATAATGGAATCAATAATTAATTCCCGTCTTTTATTGGTGCTTATCACTATAGCATCTGTCTGCTTTCCAAAGCTTAATGAACTTCCCATGGCACTTATTACAATGCCAATTATTTTAATTTTTTGTTTGAGAGTCACCAAAAAGAAGTTGAGGTAAAACACCAAAAATGTCAATAATTTGGAACATGTCGTGTCAACTGTGTAAGATAAGGTGTTTCAGAATTACTTAGACAAGGATGGTTAGGCATACGTTGAAGTTTATTGCTGCATTAAAAGCTTTGCATATTCTAAACTGTGAACATTCTGAACTATGGTCTAAAGTCAGACTCTCATAAACCTGTTGTTAAATGCAAGTAGCTCTAGAATTTTGGTTTAATTAGCATCACATAGAGATCCTGTGGTAACAGTAGTTGCAAAATCTAGTATCATAATGTGTGGTTGCTGTAGCGACAGTATTGTTCTTTCTGCACTCCCCTTTGCTACCTCTCCATTTCTGCAACAAATCATAGAATCGTGGAATGGTTTGGGTTGGAAGAGGCCACAAGAATCATCTAGTTCCAACCCCCCCGCCATGAGCAGGGACACCTCCACTAGACCAGGCTGCCCAAAGCCCCATCCAACCTGGCTTGAACATTGCCTGGGATGGGGCTGCCACAGCTTCTCTGGGCAACCTGTTCCAGTGCCTCACCACCCTCACAGGGAAGAATTTCTTCCTAATGTCCAATCTAAATCCCCCCCTCTTTTAGTTTGTACCCATTACCCCTTGTCCTGTCACTGCACTCCCTAAGAAACAGCCCCTCTCCAGCTTTCCTGTAGGTCCCGTTCACGTATTGGAAGGCCGCGATTAGGTCTCCCCAGAGCCTTCTCTTCTCCAGGCTGAACAAGCCCAACTCCCTCAGCCTGTCCTAATAGAATAGAATAGAATAGGAGAGGTGCTCCAGCCCTCTGATCATCTTCGTGGCCCTCCTCTGGACTTGCTCCAGCAGCTCCATGTCTTTCCTGTACCGGGGACCCCAGAGCTGGATGCAGCACTCCAGGTGGGGTCTCACAAGAGCAGAGCAGAGGGGCAGAATCACCTCCCTCGACCTGCTGGCCACATTTCTTTTGATGCAGCCCAGGACACGGTTGGCTTTCTGGGCTGCCAGCGCACACTGCCGGGTCATGTTGAGTTTTTCATCAACCAGCACCCCCAAGTCCTTCTCCTCAGGGCTGCTCTCAATCCATTCTCCACCCAGCCTGTAGTTGTGCTTGGGAGTGCGCCGACCCACGTGCAGGACCTTGCACTTGGCCTTGTTGAACTTCATGCAGTTTGCACAGGTCCACCTCTCAAGCCTGTCAAGGTCCCTCTGGATGGCATCCCTTTCCCTCAGCGTGTCGACCGCACCACAAAGCTTGGCGTCATCGGCAAACTTGCTGAGGGTGCACTCGATCCCACTGTCCATGTCACCAACAAAGATGTTAAACAGGGCCGGTCCCAGTACCGACCCCTGAGGAACGCCACTCATCACCAATGTCCACCGATGAAGGAAGAGACTTGCAGGCAGACCTCCTTTCTAAATCCTTCTTCCTTTGTTTGAAAAATACACAACACAATTATGTAGCTTGAAGAGGTTCTTGTGCAACAATGTCCAGTGGAAGCCAAATTAAGGTTACTTAGGTGGTTTAAATTTTCACATAACCTGATCTGAGAGCTTGACCTTCAAATTGGAATATTCTTTTAACAGACAATCTTCAACATTTATAATAAAATAACTTTTCAGAGATTGAGGATAACTAACCACTAAAATTCTACCGGTAGAATTTGTAGATTTCTTATTTTGTTTTTCAGATTGAGTGAACGTTTTTCTTAAAGATATGTGTCAATCTAACACAAATGCAAACAAAATAATTTATAATCATTTGCCCGGGGGAAAAAAAAGTTCTGGTGCGTCACACTTTGTTTTCTTTTTCTGATGAGGATTCAGAGTGCAAAATATTTGAATAAATAAAAGCTATCAGTCTTAGTACAGCTTTCAGAAGAGACGCCATATTTAACAGAGTAATTTATTTATTTTTTTAAATTAGCAAAACATTCAAGAGGAAGAAGATGGCTTTTATAGCTATATGGGAAGCAAATGGAGCAGGACTGTTGTTGAATAGTGGGGCAACCTCATGACACAGGATATGGAAGAAGTTGAGGTACTCAATACTGCCTTTTCTTCAGTATTTAGTGCCAAGGTCTACTACTTTCATGCCTTGAAGGCCTGTGTGCCTAGTGGCAGAGTTTGGAGAAAAGAAATGCTACCAAAGGTATAGGAAGTGTAAATTATGGTTCACTTCAGGAAACATGACACACACAACTCTGCAGTACCAGATTGAATGCATCCAAGGGAGCTGAAGAAGCTGGCTGATAGCAGTGCTACACAATTCTCTGTCATCTTTGAAACTTCATGGCAATCAAATGAGATTTTCCTGAAGGCTGGATAAAAGGCAAACGCCATGCTTGCCTTCAGAAAGGGAAAGAAAAAGGATACAGGGAACTGCACTGTGATCAGCTTCACCACAGTCACCGAAGACTATGGAAGATAACCTTCCTGCGAGCTCTTTCGAGGGTGGCAAATCATGCTTGACCAGCCTGATGATCTTCTGTGTTGAGATGACTGGATCACAGTATAGCAGTAGATATAATTTGCTTTCACTGCAGTAGGGCTTTTGACACAGTCTCCCATTGCATTCTTTTAGTTGGACTGGGAAGATAGATAGAGGATTGAACTGGATTGGATAGAGGGCTGCTAGCTGGGTGAGGAACTGATTCAACTGCCTGGCTCAGACAGTAGTGCTCAGCGTTTCAGAGCTGAACTAGCAAATAGTTACAAGTGGCATTTCTGAAGGGTGGTACAGAGGCAGATGCAGTTTAGTGTCTTCGTCAACAATGTGGACATGGTGATGCAGTGGAAACTACCTTCAGCGAGTTTGCGGATGACCACAAATAGAAGGGAACAGATGATATACTGCAGAGCAGGGCTACCCTTTGGAGAGTTGCAACAAGCTGGAGGAATGGAATGACAGAAACATAATGAAATTCAACAGTCAAATGTAGAGTCCTGCACATGGAACAGAATTAATTCTGTACAACCGAACAGGCTAGGGACTTGCTGACTGGGACATGCCCTCGTAGGGAAGGACTTCAGGGTCCTGGTGGACTACGAGTTGACCATGAAGGAGCAGTTGTGCCCTTGTGGAGGTAAAGGCTAACAGTATACTGGGTTGCATTAGCAAGACCGTAGCCAGCAGATCAAGGGAAAGTGATTCTGCCAGTCTGTTTGGTGCTTCTGAAGCTACATCTGGAGATCCGTGTCTGATTTTGGGTTTCTCAGTACAAGAAAGATACTGACAAACTGGAGTGAGTTCAGAGGAGAC
Organism: Psophia crepitans; assembly: GCA_013399095.1. Taxonomy (NCBI): domain Eukaryota; kingdom Metazoa; phylum Chordata; class Aves; order Gruiformes; family Psophiidae; genus Psophia; species Psophia crepitans. The sequence continues at coordinate 86,990 of VWZZ01002916.1, forward strand.
CCACAAGCATGAATAGGAGCCTGGAATGTGATATATGAGGAGAGGATGAGGAAGCTGGTTTTGTTCTGCTTGGAGACCAGGTATCTAATTGTTGGCTGTCGTTATAAAGTGTGCGGAGCCAGGTTTTTCTTCAAGGTGCACAGCAAGAGGACAAGAGGCAATAGTTGCAAGTTGCAGCAAAGAAAATTTTGAGTATAAGGAAAAGATTTTTCACTGTGAAAGCGAGTAAACAGTGAAACAGCTGCCTAAGAAGCTATGGAATCTCTGCCCTTGGAGATGTTCAGAATTTGAGTGGACTCATCCCTGGGTGACCTGACCTAACTTAAAGATAACCCTGCTTTAAGCAGAGTTTAGACTAAAGACCTCTAGAGGTCCTCTCCAACCTAAGTTTTTAGTGATTATGAATTCTGTGATCTAGGGAGTGTGAAATGGGGAAATATGTTGAATGATGCATCTAAAATAGGATTGCTGCATCTTCATTGAAAAAAACCAAGCCACAAACCAACTATGTACTGATCTAGTAATGCAGGTATTCCAGTAGCTAAAATCCTAGCATGAACAGTGGGGAGAGGTGGGGGAGGGGACAGTTATCATCTTGAAATTGCAGTATTGCTTTTGAAATATTACTTAGGTGTTTATGCTCACAGTTTCACATGGTGATAGGAGAAACAGTCTCACCAGAAATTGTAAAAGCTTAGTTGCTACATCACCACTTTCTGTACAAGAAGGCTTTGAAACGCTACCATGTGTATTTTTAACTGCAGCAATGTTTAACATATGTCATGTTCCTTTATGAATGCTATATATTCATGTATCAAACAGTATGTAATGGATATATTTTTAGGGCTGTTTTTACTATCCCATTCCCATTGAAACCTTACTAGGTTTCTATGTATTTGCTAACTAGTTTTAATTTATCTAATTGGGAAATGCAATCTTCCACTATATTGCAACAAGAAAGCTCCTAAGAGCTTTTGTTCCACTGTCCAGCTCCCTTGACAGTAGTGCAGATTGGAGCTAGTTAAAAAGCACACCGCAAAGAGAAAGGTGTTGGAGAACAGAAAAACAGTATCTGTCACTGAGCTAATTCTCTTTAAAAATTTGAATCCAATTGTATCTTCAAAACTGAGCACTAATACTAAGCTTTTTTAGTATGAGAGAGGTTCCTCTGCTATACAAAGTTTCAGCATCTCTTACCCAGTGTTCAATATGAAGAGTTGTGTATGAAGAAGAGGTGTAGGCTGGGAAGGCTGTTATCTCTGCTGCCAGCAACAGTCATCAAGGTGGAGAGATGAAATCACGCTGTGGTTTTTGAGAGTATTCTGCTTCAAAGTCCATGACTTTCCAACAGAATTTAGCAGTTACTGAAATATAATTGCAGTTTCAATGAAAGAAGAAAAATTCGAGGAAGTATGCTGCTTTCGGATGAAATAGAGTTAATTTTCTTCCCAGTAGCTGGTGTAGTGCTGTGGTTTAGATCTAGTATGAGAATAATGTTGATAACACTAGTATTTTTAGATGTTGCTGGGCAGTTGTAGTGCCTACACCAAGTCAAGGACTTTTCAGCTTTTCATGCCCTACCAGCTGCACAAGGAGCTGGGAGAGCACAGCTGATCCAGACTGGCCAGAGGGATATTCCCTACCATAAAACATCATACTCGGTGTATAAACTAGGAAGGCTGCTGGGAGGCAGATTCGCTGCTCAGAAACAGACTGAGCACTGGAAATTTTTTTTCCTTTTTCGTTTACATATGGTGAGAAATTGTGCATCGCTTGTTGTTTATTGTCGTTTATTTTTAGTCTCTTCCTTTGTTATCCTATTAAACTATCTTTATCTCAACCCATGAAGGTTGTTGCCATTCTCCCAATCCCTTGGGGAGGCAGGAGTGAGTGAGTGGCAATGTGGTACTTGGTTACCGGCTAGGGATAAACCACAACAGGGAGATACAGTGGAATACATAGGACAGAACTGGAATGATTATGGTAGATATTTATGGAAGGTCTGTTTGGAAATTATTCTGTCTAGCTTTCTTCAGTGGATTTTCTCACAAGAAGGGGCAATTATCCTTTTCAAATGGGAAAAGTAGTTCCTCTTTAATAGTGAATCACATCCTAGCTCTTTCAAATTCCACCCAAATTTGCTTGGAACATGTGCGTTTGCACTGGTTTGGGTTTTGGTGGGGTTTTTCTTTTTTACTGGACGTTTTTTGTTTTGTTTTTGAAATTAAATATCTGGGTTTTGTCTGTGTCAATTTGAGAAGAGAAATGGATGTAGATGACTGACCAACACAACTGTGCAAGTATCTTTTGTAGTACCAGTCACCAAATCACAAATTACTTTTCAGTTCAATCCAGCTAGTAGTGGGAAAGGGGTTGTGGAAGGGAATGCAAATGCATGTAGCAGAACAGCAAAAGGTAATGACCAAAGTAATAGTTTATTGCACATGAGGTATTTTTACGCATAGAAAGTTGGAATTTTTAAAAATGTCTTAAATAGTAACCGGTTCCTTTTTTTTATTATTTCAGCATTAAAGCTGGACGCCTCCTCTCACACATTCCATATCAGCTTTACACCAAGCAGTCAAGTGTTCAGAAAGGTCTCAACTTCAATAGCATATGCAAACCTGAAGATGCTGTACCAGGTCCAAGCAATATCGCTAAAGATCTCAACAGGGTGTAAGTATTTCTGATCCTGTAACACAGATGCTAATCATTCATGCATAATGAGTTGGCATTCATAACTATATATCATTTTTGAAATTCATTTCAGCTTAATAAGAGGTAAGCTCTGAGGGACTGGAATTTTAAAAAAAGGTATAGCTGTAGAAATAGCTGAGAACAGAACTACAGTTACCTTGACTCCAAGGCTTATCTCTAGTCCTTGGACTACACTTTGCTTGATAACGTGACCTAGGAGTCGTAGGATGTGGCATGTCTTTGTGGAAGCAACATTAAACATACATTAAAGGATTCCGACTAGTGACACTGAAAAGAGGTCTTTATTTCAAAAACAAAAACCCAGTATGATTTGATTACTTTTGTTAAAAGTGCCTAGGAACAAATGTAAATGCGTACTAGTTGTTAAGTTCTTTCTTTAGCTTCTTTAAAAAAAAAAAAGTCACACACTTTATGTCTGCTAACAGCAAGGTTTGAGGCATTCTCAAGGGAGAAGATGGATTTAAAAAATCCTATAACAATATATAAAATTCTCCTAAAAGACCTTGAGAAGGGAATAGAGCAGAAAGCATAGCAAAACTCTTAACGGGCAGAAGAATTGGAATTTGGAACGAAACCTTCCACTTGAACAGACTATTCTGTAGATTTTTTAAGAGGGTTCCTGCATCTCTTTCAGAAGCATATTTGGTGCTTAGAAGCAAGAATCATAAAATTACAGAATGGTTGAGTTTGGAAGAGACCTCTGGAGGTCATCGTCCAACGCTACTGCTCAAGAGGGGGCCAAGGATACTGTACAAGATACTATACTTTCTGATTTGTAATGGTGATCTCTGGTCTTCCACAGTCTGCTGATTTATTTAAAATCCAGTTCTGCATAATGCTGAGGTACCGCTGGATATACCACTTTCAGCCACGCAACTCCTTAAAAATATTATGTTTAATTTATGATTGTAATAATATTAATCAAATTGTCATCACAGTTAATTGGCTTTCTCCTTTCACTGGTATACTGGATAGCTAATTATTTCCCACCTTTTTTTGTGTACTTAAATTGCTAGCTTTGGGAGTTGGGAGTGATGGCTGGTTTTTTTCAGCAGATCAAGAGTATGCATAACTCTTGAAGACTTCGGTTTTAATTCCGCTTAGGGTTTGTTACAGGGTTGTTTGGTTTTTTTGAAGAAAACTTTGCCTCTGCACTGTCAGAGTAAATGCAAGTTGCCAGTGCACTTGTGGCAGAATGCTTTGTTTTATACGCTTAAAAGATGAAGAGTAGTTTGTTTGGGTTTTTGTCAAAAGCTGAGAAGTAAGAGTATGTTTGACTTATACAGCTTGAACAGGTTTTTCCTTGAGAGAAGACAGAATAAATCTAACACATTAATCTGAAATAATTTTGCAAAAAATAGTTTCCTCTGCCTACTTTCTTTTGTTTGTTTGTTTGTAACTAGATAAGGGAAATAACATCGCTTGATAAAAAGATAACTCCTCCTAATGGTTTGCATATTCCTGCACCTTTCCTGCTGTCTGTGGTAGTACAGTTCTGTTAACAAATAAATACTTACTGTAATTTGATTTTCTAGTATCACTCCCCTGTAAACTCCTGGTAGTCCTGTGTTGTTAATACACCAAATCTATGAAATCTTTTGTACAGCAGTATGGTTTTTTGTGACATTGAGAGGACATGGCTCAGAGTTTGAGATGATGGTCTTGAGAATGTAAAAACTACTCAAGTATATACTGATAACAATTAGGAAGATAAATACTTAGCACTTGAAATGACCTGTAAATGTGGCTTTTTTATAAAAGAACCGGTATTAAATAATCATATCTGTTTCAGAAATCATATTAAAAAGTGTGAGATGGAAAACGAGATCATGTCCAATGGAGTAAGTAGCTGGAATGAAGAAGAGGAAGAAGAAAGTGACGATTTTGGATTTACGGAGCTGGAACAGATCCTTCCTGGACGGAAACAAAATGGGATTCAGTCTCACAAAGACAGCACTGCCATTTTTAACGGACGGACACACACTTCTACCAGTGCCTTAAAGACACAGGATTGCTTGGTGCCCTCTGGCAACGGTGTTGCAAACAGATTCTCTCCAGGCCCTGTGCAGGAGGAGGGGAAGACTGAAAAAGGCATGGTTGACTTTAGAGACTGCACGACGCAGCAGTTGCAGCAAAGCAACAAAAATACAGACTTTTCGTGGAATCCACATAGGACTATGAGTAATTCATCCTCATCTTCATCTTTGCACAGTAATGCTAAAATAAATGGTGCTCACCACTCCACTGTTCAGGGGCCTTCAAGCACAAAAAGCACTTCTGTACCTGCTCCTAGCAAGGCAGCTTCCTTATCTGTGTCCAAACCTTCAGATTGTAGTTTTATTTCTGACTTCTATTCACGTTCAAGACTGCATCATATATCAACGTGGAAGTGTGAATTGACAGAGTTTGTCAACAGCCTGCAGAGAAAAAACAGCGGTGTCTTTCCAGGAAGGGAAAAATTAAAAAAATGGAAAGCAGGCAGGTCTGCACTTAAAACTGACACAGGTAGATACTTGTTTAAGAAGGTTTATGTTGAAAAGGTGCCTTATATCCTTGTACATTAAATGTCTAACTGAGACTAAGTAGGTTAGTATTCAATATTCACATTGCAGTCAGGCTATCTGGAAAAGCTTGGTGACTTTGATGCACTGAAAACTAAAGGATCCAAATACTTTTGGTTTTGATTGTTTGGGCTTTTTTACTTAAAATGTGATTTAATGTGATACTCTTATCTATATTCAGTTCCTCCTTGTAGCAATAATATTCATGATTTTACCAAGATACTTGCATTGATCAGAGCAAAAAAAAATTTTATATATAAAAATACACAAGCCTATAGCTGCTATATGAAAATCAAAAGGGAAAAAACAGAAGAAAAATTCTTTCTGTTTGTAGTTCAGTTTGAAAATTTAAAATATGAGTAACATTTGGAAGTGAACTAACATCTAATTTTTTTTGTTAGAGTTACAAACCTCTGGGTCTGTTTAAATGGGTAACAGTGTCAGTTGAGACTTCTGAACCTGGCTTGTGACAGGAATGTTTCATGTCATTACGTCAAGGGCCAAAATGTAAAACAATGTGTAATTCATGAGAGGCAAAGTGTTTTAAGTATAGCTAAAGTATTTTGCATCTTTAGAATCTCTCATTTACAGTCTTATTCAATTAAAAGGCTAGCTTTGTACCATCAAAGAGATTCTGACTTTGTCGTGCTGTAGAAATATTTACTTGTAATCATATGAAAATATGCTTGATGATAAATTACCACATCCTAAAAAATTGTTAGATAAATAACTGATTCTGTGTTTGTGCTAGGACATCCCAGTTATAAAACCTCTTAGCTTACAGAACTACCTTAATGTGTTTTTTTTTTTTCATCAAAATGTGGTATAAGCTAATATATTTTTATTTTCTCTTTGATTTGGCCTAAAATATTCAAATAGATAATGACTCTGTTTCAGTTGATAAGTAGCACCTTGTTAAGCATTAAGTTGACCACTTGATTTGTAAAAATGCCCTTTATAGAAAAGTCCTTATTTTTCAAAGAATGAATTCAAATGGTAAGTCACTGAAAACAGAAAATATTTTTTCTGATTACTCAGTAATTAACCAAGATGTTAAGCTGAACAATTCACTTGATGTGTTGAAGTATTTTTTCACGGTTACACTGTATGTGTTGTTCAAATTAAGATTATTTTTGTGTGTGTGTGTTAGATATAGCCTCCTCTGGCAGGTCAGCAGCATAGGCGTGCACACTTTAACTTCTAGAATACTTGTCACAAGTATTTCTAGTGCTTTAGGTGTGTTAAGTTTTTCTGTCTGGAGCTATCTTGCTCTTCTTTGCTGAACCTTTGCATGAGTGTGGGTCTAACAGTAACAAAATCCAATTGCATGGAAGGTGTAAAACTAATTTTGGTGTGTTTCATGAGGAATTAATGGTAGCTCTTAATGCAGCTAAACTTTTTTTTATCTTTTGAAGAGTCTTCTGATTGATGAACTAAAAGGAGTGAAGTTCTCTGTTCCATATTCAGTGTTAACATAGCGAAATTAAGATCCAGTTCCCACAGTATGCATTAATCTCCTTGTGTTGGGAGAAATTGTTAGGTGGAAGTTGTTAATTATGAGAAAATAAATTAGAAACCAATGCGTTCTTTAGGCTGTTTGTCTACTGTTTATGTTTACATTTCTCTGAGAATTTTGTAAATGTAAGTATCTTTTTGGTGAGAAGAAACAAAAATCTAAAATCTTTATAATTTAAGGTGGTAAAAACTTTATAAATGTCATTGATGACTCCTGTGAGTAGTACCAAAGTGTTTAAATTAGGGTTCAAGTTTTCTATTGGTGTATCTTCATACTAGGTAATGTGTCTGTTGCGAGTTCAGCCAAGCCACAGAGCTGTATAATGCACGTGGATATGGATTGCTTCTTTGTGTCTGTGGCTATCCGAAATAGACCAGATCTCAAAGGTCAGTATTTAATTCCACATGTTACAGTTTACTCAGTTGAGCCCTTAAAAACAAAATCAAGCTTGCATGCTCAGAAAATGAACTTTGCATGTTATTTTTTTTTTCTGGCATCTTTGATAGACCATGCAACTTTCATATTCCTGCTTATTTTCTCACAATCCAAAAGCAAGTGGAAGAGAGATCTGGAATTCTTCTTGCTGTCTCCTTTCGGTATCTTAAGTAAGAAGAGAAGTAAAATCTGGAGTAACCATTCTCTTATGATATTGCACCTATCTTATTGAAACTTAAATCTACCGTATTACAAATCGGAGATCAAATTCTAGTTGTAACGAAAGTGGGTTTTGGTCACGCTCTAATTTTTTTCTTTTTGTTTGTTTGTTTGGTTTTTTGTTTTTGTTTTTTTTAAAAAAAAAAAGAGGAAATCCTGATAATTTTCCTGACGTAATGTAAGGAGATTTGTTTAACTTGAAGCATAGAAAGGTCAAAGCTTGTTTCTTTGCCTGATTTGTCTTTTTCAAGGGAAATTTGCTTCTCCTTCCCTTTTTGGTCTAAGCTCTTACACATTAAGTATTATAAGACCTGGAGGATGAACAACTCAGTTGGCATTTAGAAGACCAAGTTGTGTGGTCATCCTTAGAGCACAGGAAGAGTTAGCGAGTTTTGGTGGCTTTTTTTTTTTTTTTTTT